>CAJNIZ010040324.1:0-39919 GCA_905231905.1 Symbiodinium pilosum
CCTAAACCCCTAAACCTTAAATCAGCGTTGAGTTCAGAGCTCTCGGTTTCACCGCGTAGGCCATGGCTGTGCTTTGCAAGAAGCCCAGGGCTTAGGGTTTAGGGTTTAGGGGTTTACGGTTTAGTGGTTGAAGGTTGATTTAGGGTCTAGGTTTGGAAGGTTTACTGGGTTTAGGGGTTTAGTTTAGGGTGTAGGGTTTAGGTTTTAGGGTTTTAAGGTCTAGGGTTGCTGTTAAGTATTCTAAGAGCAGTGACTTACCACAATGTGGGTATATCGGGTTTAGGGTTTATGCTTAAGTTACCATAGTTTTCTCAACAGCAACCCAGTTAAGGGTTATGTAGGGTTTTATAGGGATCTATAGCCTATAGCCGCTTTACGGTCCTTCAAGGTGATGAGCTCAGAAAGGACAAGGACAATTACCATTTAGGGTGTAGGGTTTAAGGGATTTGGGTTGGGTACTGCCGCCCCCTCAGTAACAGTTGGATAATAATTCTAATATGGTTCTATATAGCCCTTAATAGGACCCCTAATATAGACTGTTACTGGGGGCGGGCAGTACCCAAGATTTAGGGCACAGGGCTTTAGATAATACCACTCAGATGGAAGACTCAGCTTAGGGAGTAGCATTGCCCTGTAGCGAGTACAAACTCTGGTCTTAATAGAGGCCGCATGACTGATGAGTTAGCTCCACAGTTGGTTTCTTGCCAGGATCCCGAATTTGTCTGGGACTTTGTCAAACTTACCCCATAGAATCGCTATCAGCGACCCCCATACTCCCTTTGAACTTCCACATTTCTCCCTACCATCTAGAAGGTCCCTATATTCAGATGTGTAAGCTTGAATGCCCTTACAATGTGCAAGCTTTTTAGCTTATCTTATTGAAACTTCGCTTTAGGGTTCAGGGCTAACTAAGGCTTCAACAGGGCAGATGGCAGAAAGCACAGCCCAGATGGTTCTGTCTTTTGGAGCTTATGGGGTTAGGGTTTTGGGTTTACGGTTTAGGGTCTCGGGCCCCTTTAATTTCTCGAGCCAGCCCCAAACCCTAAACCTGAAATTCCTGACCCTAAACCCTACGCCCTAGGCCCTAAACTATAAACAATAAACCCTAACCCCTAAGCCCTAAACCCCTGAAAGGCCAAAGCTTTGATACCCTTGAACCTCCTAAGCTCCTCGTGGGGAAGACGCCAAGGCGAGGGGTCGATCTGGAGATCGCTTAGCTTTGCGGGGGAAAATGGGCAGCTGTGCTGGGGACTGCCAAACAGCTTGGGCTTTGGGTTTCCTGGTTAAGGGGTTAAGGGGTGTAGGGGTCAGGGATTTAGGGTTTTAGGGTTCAGGGCGTAGGGTTCAGGGGTTTGGGTTTTAGGGTGGGTTTACCTGTAGATCCAGTGGATTACAAATGGTACCCACTTTGTCCTACATTGCCGCCGATGTGTACCAGGGATAGCTAGGACCTCCCGGTAGGGTTGAGAGGCTGAGAGGCTAGGGAAACATGCCGGGGTCAATATGGTTTAGGGCTCAGGGTATATATATGTATATATATATAGAGATATAGTTATATAGATACATGAATTTTCACCCTGAGGGGGGGCCACTTGCAGGAAGTGCTGGGATCAATCGGACAATCCGGGGAGCCTTGACGTGTTGACATGGCCCGCATTTGGCAACTCACGATCGTCTTTGTGGTTTGTGGTCAGGAGCCGTGCGAGGTTCCTTTTTTTGGGGGAGGGTGGTAACTCAGGGTTAGGGTGCTGCGCTGTGCAATCTGGGTGGCTTGTGTCTGACGGGTACAACTCGTAGGTTTGCTGATGAAAGATATTGTCGATGGTCCAAATCCTGCATGATCCTAGATGTACTATAATCTCATACTTCCCAGGGTTTAGATAATATGAGCTATAGGCTAAACTCCTAGTATCCCCCTTGATAGCTCCGAATATAGTCCCATAGAATAATTCCCTTTGAGGAGCTAAGACTACTGCTTATATGGAGTCATGCAGGATGCTTCACCCACCGTAGGTCCTAACTTGCCCGTCTTTTTCATGTTTTGCATCGCTACCGGCTCCCGCTGCTTGCTCTTACATATCCCCACATTGCCTTGTATTCTCCTATGCATCCCTACATGTCCCCTTATGACCCTAGACCCTAACCCCCCAAAACCCTAAACCCTAAACAAACCCTAAACCCTAAACCCTAAACCCTAAACCCTACACCTTTATCCAAATTGACTTGTTTTGGGCTCTTTGGGTCTTGAGCTCCGAGGCGCCACCGTCTGCAGAAGCTGCTGAATGCATCGGAGGCAAGTTTAGGGTTCAGGTTGAAAGTCTGAGGTGTAGTTCAGGGTTTAGGGTTTAGGGGGATTAGTATGGAATAAGGGAAGAAGTGAATATCTAACCCCTTACCCTAACACGCGAGCATAGTCCCTCATCCCCTACTATAGGGTCTAGGGTCTAGGTTTGAAGCGAGTTCAGGAGTCACGTTGAAGATTTGGGGCTTAGGACTCAGGGTTCAGGGTCTTGTGTTTTTAGGATTCGGATCTGTTTGGAGGGTGCAGGGTCCCAACACTAAAGTTGCAGGACCTCTAGTTCAAAACCGAGTTTCCGCATGAATGCAAGCTTATGTAATTGAGCCACCTCAAGTGGGTCTTACATGGATACCTCATCGGATTTGCTGTGCGCAGGGGGGAGAGGTCGGGGTTCCGGGATCATAGAAGTCAACTCCCAGAGTTTCTACCTAGATGCATTCTATCCTCAACCCTAGGGTTTAGGGTCTAGGGTTTAGGGTTTAGACCCTTAAACCCTGAACCCCACTTGAGCCCGGTCTCAAATAGGGATGGTGAGAATATCTTATTGCCCTCACGTCTGTACTGCGTTGGGATTCCAGACTGGGTCAATGCCTGGGATCTCTCACAGGATTTAGGGTTTAGGGGTTTAGGGTTTATGCTTTGGGGTGTTGGGGGAATATACTTTAAAAATTGGCAATTAACCTATGCCGGTTTAGTCCTTTATAGGGAGTCATTTCATATGGACCTAGTGTCAATATTAGACGTACCAGGAGACCCTTAAGTTGTGGACATAGGGGTCCCCCCTGCCTAAACCCTAAACCCTACACCCTAAATCCTAAACCCTAAATCCTAAACCCTAAACCCTGAACCCATAGTCCCTAGTATTTTCCCTAATGAGGAACCCATGTGCATCACCTATCTGGGACCCAGTGACTGTAGCTCATATGAACTATAGTCTAAACTCCCTAAATGGGGGTATATGAGGGATTAGGGTTTAGGGTTTAGGGGTTTAGGGTTTAGGGTTTATGGGGAGTATTATAGGGTCTATTAATAAGGGGGATACTAGGAGTTTAGACTATAGTTCATATAGAGATTTGTTTCTGATAGCCCGAGATCGGCCATTTTGTAGTGAAGTTACATCTTTAGGATGGATCCGTCTTGAAGTCTCTCGGGTACGTTGTGGAAGGCAATTCATAGGTTGAGGGTTTAGTCAACGCGAGGTCTTCGAGACTTGCTTGGGGCGCGTCAAGGGTGGCATCGGATAGCCTGGACATCCATCCCGAAATACCTCTTGGAGAAATCTTGGAGGATCCATTTCATGCATTTCTTCTATGGGTCCCAAATCTTTCGAGCATAAGCTTTAAAACATAAACCCTAAACTCCCAAATCCTACACCCCAAATCCTAAACCCTAAATCCTAAACCCTAAACCTTAAAACCTAAACCCTAAACCCTGAAGCCTAAACCCTCAATCCTAAATCCTAAACCCTAAATCCCAAATTCAAAAATCTAAGGAGTTGCAACTTGTCGCAACTGCGGAGCTCCTCAGTGCGGCGGCCCCAGGTCGAGAGATGTGTGAGGAAGGTGTGAGATCAGGGTTTAGGGTTTAGGGTTTAGGATTTAGGATTTAGGGTTTCGGGTTTAGGGGTTAGGTTTTAGGATTTGGGGTTTAGGTTTGGTGGAGGGGTGGGAGTGTGAGCTAGAGTTGGGCCTTGTGGGGTTGCTGTTTGTAGACTTTTTCGTTTCGGGGTTTCAGTCAGAGCAGAGTATATACTGTCCCCTCATACTTCTGCGACCGCTTGTTAATCCGACTATTCCAAGCCTTTGTTCCAACTATCACGGTTTATAGGTTGGGAGGTCAAAAAGATTGTTGTGCTGCAGGTGCGACAGCATTCAGGTCCAGGATCTGCACGTGAAACCCGGAGGCAAGCCGTGAAATTTGCCACAGTGATTTAACAGCAGTTAGGGCCCAAAGAGACAATCAGACTCTAAAACCCCAAAGAGCCCAATATCCTTGAATTAAGGTTTCAAGGATTCAGGGATATCTTGCTCCCCAAGACTCTTCATTCCGTGCAGCTTTCAAGGCAACCCCAAATCCTGAGCCCGAAAACATCCAAACCCTGAAACCTAAACACCACCCGAAACCCTGATTGATTGTAACTTTCATCAGCAAAAGTGAGCCGCAACACTCCATGACCAGGCGAAGAGTTTAGGGTTTAGAGTTTAGGGTTTCAGAGCCCAACATACTTAGGAATTTCCCAAACTCTAAACCCAATGTAAACCCCTCAGGCCTAAAGCCTCAACCCAAAACCAGGGCCCCTTACTATAGACGTTGCATAGGGTCGTATTGAGGGAGATGTAGGGAGTTGTAGGGATTAGAGTCTCTCAAAATTATGGGCATTTTTTTGGGGGGTGTCCCCACCTAGGGGTTATAGTCTGCTGGAGTCTATTTTGGGGTCTTTTTTGGGTTTCCCCTATTTATGGAAACTACTACTCCACTTAAGGAGTATCCTTGAATTATACGCGGATCTCCTCTATGATTTAAGGAATTTCTTATAGTTGCGGGGCATTGGGTCCGCTGGCACGTTACACCCCATTTGACTGTAAACCAAACCTGGAAAGATGACGAGAGGCTTGCTAAGTAGTTTTCCAAAACTCAGGGGTCCTACAGTTGAAATTGAGATATTTTCCTACCCTAAGAACTTGCAACATCAGGAATCCTGATATTCTTTGAATGCATTTGCGTCAGGCTGGATTCTTAGTACCAAAAATCAGAATTGTTGAGGCATGCACATTGGCCTCCGCAGTTTTGGGAATTCCAAAGCTCTCAAGCCACCCATCACAGTTCTGCAGCTGGAGATTCAGCGACCTCGCAGGCCACCCTGAAACCATACCCTGAATTCTAAACCCTGAACCCTAAACCCTGAACCTGCACGCCAAACCTACGGCCTGAACCTACGCCCTGAATCCTAGACTGCGAACCCTACACCTTTTGCCCTATAGACCTTCAGGCCCTATAGACCCCGTGGACGCTCTCCTGGCAAGTCTGGCTCGCAGTGACGAGCTTGTCTTCTGTTAGGTCTACTGTAGGGGCCGGAATGCTGAGGATTATCCAATCATCATCCTTAGAGGCTTCTGATTCTTATTGTTGTCATGATTATTGTTGTTGTGTGTGTTACTATCATTATTACTGGTATTACTATGGTTGTTATTATTAGTGTTACGACTACTGTTCTTATTGTTATTGTTATAACATACACCAGAATCCTAGCCTGCTCATTTCGGCCCCTACATTGCTCAATGGCAGCGGCTTGTGCATTCGACCTCTGATTGTCAAGGCTGGTTTGTCAGCTGCGGACTGTGGCAGAAAACATGTTTATGGCATTGTCATGTTGTTATGTTATTATACAGTGTTTAGGCTTTAGGGTTTTGAGCCCGGAACCCTGAAAGACAAAAACTGAATCTCTAAGACCCGCAATCCTGACGCCGCGGTAATAGTGATAGCGATACTTAAGGAGGAAGATCAAGATCAATAGTTCTAATGGTAGAAATAATACAACCACAAAATTCCAATGCTCATATTACTGGTAACACATAAATCAACAACAGTAATAGCTATTTTAAAAGGCCTTTCCAATACACGTCATGTTGCAGTGTTATGCGCTGCTCAAGCATGTATAACACAACGAGGTTTGCAAGACTACTCGGCAACCATAGAAGATCAAGTGGACCAAGCCTCCAGAATTTGCCGGGGCGAGAAGGCATTGCACTTCCAGTCTGTATGGGGATCCCAAAATATTGTAATCCGCATTCGGATACCTCCACACCACCCTCAACCTGGCCCTCCAGCTTAAGCCCTTGATGCTGATACCACATGACGCCCGCCCTAAATTCGAGCCGAAGGTCTGTAGGGTTTAGGATTTAGGGACTGGAGTTTAGGGTTTAGGGAAATTGCCCAATAAAGCAGGCCCAAATGGAAAGGAACACGGAAAATTAAATGGAAACGGGGATTGTGTGAAACCCCGCGCCCAAAACCCTGCACACTCTCTTACACTATTCCAAACGAGCAGAGACATCGAGCATACGGCACAAACCCTGATTCCATAGTGCTTACTCCCTTTTAGACCCCTCCTAAACCATCCCAAGCCCTCGTAGGGAATAAGGGCATGTATTCTATAGGCCTTAAAAAAGGGACTCAATTTCTTTGTTGCCTACCAACCACCCATTTCGAACTAAACCCTAAACCTTGAACTTTAAACCCTAAACCCCCAGTAGGAAGCTCCACCTTCAGACCCTAAACCCTAAACCCTAAACCCTCAACCGTCAGACCCGCGACTGCCTGGTACCATGCCCTCGAATCGGCAGAGCAGAGAGCGCGATCTGCTCCCCGACCTGTGAAGACCAGTCCTATAGTCCCCCTTAAGATATACCCAAAGCCATATTCTCTACAAGGTTCCTGAAAATACTTGTCAATTTTTGTTACCAACAATCCTAATATTTAGCTGAAATGATAATTTCTACTGGGGCTCCAAATCCCTTAGAGTTCTATTTACTTTAGGGGGACTATAAGGCTTAGGGTTAGGGATTAGTCCGAAATACTTGCTGGTGGTTTTCAGGGAATAAGGGGTTACAATCCCTATATTGTCTCTTTCTATTGTATTCCCTTATTGCCTACTAATCCCCCCGGCAAGGATACTTCCGACTATACTTATGGCTTTTCGGTGCTTGTGCCATAGTATCATCAAGGACGATGAGGTTGAATCCCACAGCAATTGGTGTCTTGGGCTTTGGGGATCTCTGTTGGGGCCCTAAACCCCAAACCCGAAGGGATCTCTTGTTGGGGTAGGTCCGGCAAACCATTCCTGAAGGTTCATGCGGGGTTGCGAGCAGCGTTGTGGGTTTCGGGTTTAGGGTTTAGGGTCACTTATAGCCACCCTCAAGTAGATAGAACATGGAGTATATGGGGTCCTAGTAATATTCTATCTACTTAAGGGGGACTTTACATCATCTTATGACCGGGCCGCTACTTCTTGTGAACCTTCAAGCATTAGATCTATGGACTGAATCTCCCTCCATTACAGCCAGAGGTTCTGCTCAACATGACGACATCCCCGCGGGGTTTTGGAAACCTATCGTAGATGGAGGAAATCTTGCACCACCTGAAGTAGCCTTTCACCCGATAATTAAAGGATTTTTGCGATCCTAAGTGGTGCAAGATGCCCTCCATCCACTGTAGGGAACCTCTGGCAGCCTGGCGGAGCCGCACGGAGTACTGGAGAAGATCTAGGAGTACCCAGGAAGGCAAAGAACAAGTTACTAGATTGGGGAAAGCCTAGTATTTAACATTATATATATGTATACCCATGAGGGGAACTTAATCTATCATGTACTATATATACCCATGAGGGGAACTAAATTTAAGTTCCTTAACAGCAAACCGGAAAAAGGCAGAAATAGGTGTTCCCAAAGCACCCAACCTTTGCAGGTTGGAACCCATGAGCCAGGGGTTGCGTGGGGAAAACGTGGGTAGTATGCAAGGATAGTTCAACGATACCATGGAATACCCTAAACCCCCTGGCCCTAAACCTCAAAACCCCAAAACCTAAACCCTACGGACGCTGTGGGGAAGTATGCTATTCAGACAGGGTGGCGCTGGAAGAAACTTTGCTCAACTCCTGCCATGCGAGGAGATCGCATCAATCCTGCTGCTACGAACACGGGATTTCTTAAAATGGGGTTTAGGGTTCACGGTTTTGGGGAAATAAAGCCCGAATATGATGGGGTTCTGAGTATCCCGCGTAAGCCGCAATCATCAGTGCGTAATCCCGTCGCACTATTTATATCCCGTCCTTTCTCCAAACTTTCCCTATGTAGTCGCACACGCTGTTCGGGCCCTAACCCTAAACCTTAAAAGAAAACGGAAGCCCAGGTATGGCGAGGGTTCAGAGCCTCCGCGCTTTGGCGAGCTGAATAAGCTGCTGCCTGTCTTCCTGGTGGCTCATACTGCATGTTATTGTTTAGGGTTTCAGGTTTAGGGCTTTGGGTTTAGGGCTGAAGGGGGGGTCGGGGAGTGAATGCAGGACTTTGTAGGGGTATATAGAGGGATTCTATAGGGCTTATTATAAGGATCCACATGATGGGTTGTTGTTAAAAATCTGAAGCTAAGTTCCTACAATAAGGAAACCTCTAAACTTACTATATACTTATATTATGGTAGCTTAACCCCAGACCCTAAACCTTATATACCCATATTATGGAAACTTAACTTCGGTTTCTTAACAGCAACCCGGTATGTGGGCTGCTTCGGGACCATGAACACTTGAGAGCTGTTCTAGAGGGCCTGGAAACGAGGGGCCATTGGGAATACACTTCTTCAAACGGGGGTCCTAATTTAAAAGGGAACCTATATTATGACCACTTTGGTGAGTTGGATTTTGAGCAACTACCACTTGTTCTTGTTCCTTGACAAGACCGGGCTGTAAAGGAATATGTAGTATTCAGGGTGTATGCATCCTGTCAGAGGTTAGTGGTTTAGGGCTCTAGACGTTTATAGTGAGGGATAAGTTAGGTGGACCCCCCACCCTGTAATAGTGGCTATAAGGGATAAGAAGGATTATATTAGGGTCCTATTATATTCCTACTATACCACTATTACAGGGTGGGGGGTCCTCCACAACAAATTAGGTGCAAGGCGTAAAGGTTTTCGGATTGGCCTTTGACGAGACTTTTTGGCCATGCCTCTGAACAACGAGATGGTGTTTTAATCAAGGGTGATCCAAATTTGGAGCAAATTCCACGTACGTGCATCTCTGTCCCTGTGCAATTCCACTTGGCCGCTAGCATTTCTTCAAGGAGCCATTTCTTCAAGGAGCCAAGTTTAGCCCTAAACTCTAACCTTAAGGTGTACTACAAGGGCCTTTGAAAGATGCTTGATGCTTGCCCCCGAGGCTTCGGTAGAACTTTCGCGTACGATACCTTGCATTAACTAGGAGGACGGACCCCCCCCTGTAATAGTGGTATCATAGGAACACAAGAAGTCACTATTACAGGGTGGGGGGTCCTCCGAGTGCATTAACATGGATCCCCTTGGGGTTCCGGGTTTCAGGTTTGAGGGTTTAGGGCGGCTTCAGGGCCTAGGGACGTCAAATTCGGAACATCTGCCAACCTAAACCCTAAACACTAAACCACTACAAACCGTAAATCCAGAAAAATTGGAAGATGGCCACTTTGATTCCAACTTTCAATAGACGTCAATGCCGGGCCATCCTGAACAGAAAGGCTCGCGCCCCAAGCCTGGTGTTTAAGAAGCAATCTTTTCCAGCATGTAGTTGTAGTTCAACATTGCTAAGGCTCAGCTCAGAAGCCCAAGGGCCTGTATGAACAGCACTTAGCAAAGAGAACTGAGCCCAAGGGGCCTTGCATGAAAGAAAAGAAGGATTGCATGCAGGAGGCTCGCACCCTGGCTGTGACCGGGATGAACTCCTTCCCTTTTGCCTGAAGAAGCCTTGCAAAACTGGTAACCACCAGTTACAAACCTGAACCTGCAAAGCTTCACGCTCCATCCCTGAAGCACATGAGCTGGAGGCCTTTACCGCCACTGGTAGCTTACAAGCCCTAACTCTCGGATCAGCCTCGCCCCACAGGTGATATTCACGATTGTGTTCCTCTACATTCAGCACCCTGGATAGCAGGATGGTGATGGGTGTGGTAAGTTGACAAGTGTATCAGTTTAGGCTTGGTTGAGGATCCCAAAGCCCTCCCGGGGGGGAGGGGGGGGGCGGGGGGAGTTTCTATGCCAGACTTTACAAAGGCTTGTAGTCCAGGTCCATGGTGGGTCCATAATGCAACGCTGTAGACACACATTTTGCTAACTGGCGCTTTGGCTAATGTTCAACTTCGCGTATTGCTTTACATGGCCACCTATTCAGAATGAGAGTGTTGGACAGTACCATCCAATTCAAGTGGATGCTGACTTTGAGAGAGCAGCCTAGAACCCTAAACCCTAAACTCTAAACTCTATACTCAAAAAAGAAGGGACGGTTTGGGGTTTAGTATTATTCAATCCAGGCATCCAGGAGCATCAAAGGTGGGTGATCTCAACAGGGCATGGTTGCATCGACAAGTATGCCTTAGAACAGTGCAAACCTCGTTGAAACTGGAGGGTTCTTACTTCAAGCAATACTGTCTTGGGAAAAGCTCTGACGCTTCTTTATAGTCTGAGGTATCTTTTCCTGCATTGTCTGCGGCTGCTGCAGCTGGACTTACCCGATGTGCTCCGCGACAATGCGGCGACACCTGTCAGAAGTTGGGGTTCCCAACAATTGGGGTTGTTTTTGGGGTAATAAGCAGCCCATTGGGGTAATATTGGGGTTATATTAGGGTAATATTCGGTTTATTTTGGGGTTATAGTAGGGTTATCTTGGGGTACTATTAGGGTTCTTGCATGTTGGGGTCTATGTTGGGGCCTAAGCCCTAAAGCCCCTTACCCTCAAACCCTCAACCCCTAAACCCTAAACTACCATGGTTTTTTTGGGGGGGACTGTAGGGATGAGGGCTTGTTTCGCGGTTTAGGGTTTAGGGTTTAGGGCTTAGGGTTTAGGGCACACGGTTTAGGGTTTAGGGTTTTAGGGTTTTAGGGTTTAGGGTTTAGGGTTTTCTACCAGGACTATACAACTTACTCGTGGCTCCTAGTTGGTGTTCACAGTTTAGGGTTTAGGGTATTTACAACGCAACTACTGCCATTAAGCCTTAAACCCCAAAACTTACCCCAGTATTGGACAGGCCAAGCCTTGACTGATGAGCTTTTTCTCTGTTGCCTGTGTACTTGAAGGGTCAGGAGGGCGTGGTAATATAACCTTTATAAGCCGCATAGTAACCCCAGATATCCCCCTTACTCAACTACTTACTAAGGCACCCTCTTGCATGACCTGGGCACACTCGAATACCATAGTTTCAAGATATAAGGTGCTCTGGATGCAGCCCTGTGAGTATTTGAAGTGGGATATTTGGTTGCTATATGTGGATATGAATCTGTGCCCTGTGCCCTTGTACGCAGAAGCGCATGCCAGGACTAAAGGCTAGTGGTTTGGGATCCGCAGTTTTGACATAAACTCTCAAGTCAACCGCGAGCAACTGTCGCTGCTCTCATGTACCACGAATCCCACATGATCTCCCATGTATCCGTATATCCTTCTTTCCGTGCGGTCTCAAGCTGCCAGCTGCCAACAAAACTTTCGCAAATATGCGTCGTCAACAGGAGCCCATTTCCAAACATCCATGAATCTTCCTCAAACCCCCTCAACCTCAAACTTGGATGGGTACTTGCCGCGACGACCGATTTTGTAGACGTACATGTCCTACTGTAGAGAAGTGAGCAAATTACGAGGACCCTTGATAGTATGTGTGCCTTGAATGAGGGACTGTCAGCTGAGTTTTTCCGCAGATCCCAACTCCGAGGCAACAGCGCGGTTCACTCCAGCTGGGGTGGTTCCACATCGTCACGCTGCTTCTGCTTTACTGCCTCCTGAGGTGCTACGATGAAGGGGCTTAGGGTGATATGATGTTTTTGGATGCTCGAGTTTTGGGAGACCTTTAAAGTGCCATAGTACCTACACGTGGTCTTTGAAAAAAAGACTTAGGCGTTACCTTGGTACCCTTTTTGTGTCTGATATGTGGCTCTTGCCTTACATCCATTGATGCAGGAAGATGTTGGTGCAATCCTGCCATGATTGTTCTATATGACTCCGAAATCTCCCCAAGCCCAAACTATTTGTTTTCATTTGGGACTAGTTGCAGCTATCACTGTCACTGCTGTCATTCTTACTTGTATTCGCAGAATGCTTACCTCGCAGTATGCTTACCCTTGCTGCTGTTCATCATTCTCGTGTTAGACTTGTTTCGCCAGCTGCGAGCGGCTTCTTCGTATTGGTGTTGGAAGTACTTAGGTGTACACTGGGCATGCCGGCAACTCTGGAATGCACCATGCTGATGAGCACAGGCACGCTAATGAGCATAAGCAGCATAATGGAAACACTACAATCAGTGACAACGTTACTACAAATATGAAGTAGGCCCCACGCCTTAAACCCCCTAAGCCCTAGACCCTAAACCCTAAACCTCCTAGAGCCCCTAAACCCTTAACCCTATATAAACACCCCCCTAAGAAATGAAGCAGGTGTCTGCTCACCTTTCCTGGGACCATCCCAGAGGGACAGGGCTGGGATCTGCAAAGCGACGTGCAGGCGCCCCTTGGCAGTCACTGAGGCGTCAGGGTTCTATGGGGTTATATGAGGGTTATGTAGGGATAATGGGAAAGAAAATTGAAATTACTATTTAGGGTTTAGGGTTTAGGGTGCAAAGGGGAGGGGAGTTTTAGGATGGAGCTGGAAGCTTCCATTATTCGCTCAACAGCGCGCGCCACAAAACGGGAAGCCTGGGTCTCATAATTGTGATGGGGCCGGTTGCGAACCCTCAACCCTCAGCCCTAAACCCTAAACCCTAACACCTTAAGCCCTAAACCCTATACCCTTAACCTCAACCCTAAACCCCACGGTCCCAAACGCCTAAGCCCCAAACTGTGAAACTTCTAAACCCTATAGAATTCGATGTATCCTTCTGCAACCTTTAGAACCGCCACTGTAGAACCCAATAAATCTTGAAACATGCAAACCAGGCTTATAGACCTGAAGCGTGAGGCCCAAACCCTAACCATAAAACAGCTATGCATACATATATATATATATATATGCATATATATATATACATATACGCATATCTGTGTATATACATATATGAATATTTCCTTTCATAGCCCTCATAACCGCCCCCCCCGCAAACGCTAACCATGCGGTGGAAGACTTACCCCGGTGCACTACTTGAAGGGTCAGGGGTTTTAGGGTTTAGGGACGAACAGCGAAAGAACAGTACCAGCTTGTTTAGGAATTAGGGTGAGGGGACTTGGCAAGTAGGTTAAGAATGGGGATAACTGGGGTATGATATAGCTTATAGACATCATATTCGTACTTGCTAGGACTCCTTGATGTTCCAAGTAGATATGTGTTGGACTACCATCTTCTGATATCCGCTGAGCAGACGTAGATCGGCATGTATGCAGTTGATTCCTCTGCATATGTTGGCTCTCATTTTTCTTGCTTCAGAGCTGACCCTGAACCATAAACCTTTTAGGGTTTATCGCTTAGGGTTTAGAGTCCTAAACTTTAAACCTTAACCCTGAGCCACATGGGTTAGGCTTCCGAGGCGGATGAGGTCCTCTAGCTCATCATGGCGCACGGGGTCACATCTCCCTCGTCAGAGGCTTCTTACGTATGCCCAATCTAGAAGGATGCCCATGTAGGTAACAATGCGATCCTGCGATTTGCCTGGTACTTTTCCCTGGAACGAAAGAAGTAGGATTGATGCCAGTAGTAGCAACAGCAGTAGTGCTGTCAGACACCAGCGCACTACTAGACTTAGTATTGGAAGTATTGGTAGTAGCAGTAGTTAGTAGCAGCAGCAGCAATAGTCGCAGTAGTAGTGTTTTTTTTTCTTACTTTGTAGTATTGTGTCATTTTGTGTCTTTTAGTAGAAGACAGATCGTCCTTAGAATCAGCTTTGCAGGATGTAGCTGTGTCTGCTAAAATGGTTCGTTCTGTGCTCCCTGTCCGTGCCCGTAATGCAGCCAGCTACCTTCAACCCTAAATCCTCAATGCGGTTTAGGGTTTAGGGTTCAGGGTTTAAGGTCTAGGGGTTCGGGGGTTCGACGGGTTTGGGGGTTTAGGGGTCCGGGGGTGTAGGGTTCAGGGTATAAGCCCAAACATCAAAGCCCTAAATCCAAAACCTTTTCAACAGCAACGCAGCCAGCTGGGCTAAGGCCAGGGCCTGTCGACGGTGAAATGAAGTGACCTGGCACAGTTTAGGGTTTGGGGTTAAAATTTCTGAAGCCACAAGAGCCATAGTGCAAACCCCCCCTTAAAAGGAGGGGATACTAGGAGATACTAGGAGTGTAGGGTTTAGGGAAACCACAAGAGCCACAGTCTAAACTCCTCAAAGGGTTATATGGGGGGTTATATACGGGACCATTATAGGGGTTACTAAGGGGATCTTTAGGAGTTTAGATAATGGCTCACAAGAAGACGTGTCCCCAAAATGGCCATAGTGTAAGTTCCCTTGTTGGTGAGTATCCACTTTCGAGGAAGTTTATTCGCGATTGTCCCTTCTTTACCTTGAGAGCAAGCCCCTTTTAGGGTTTAGGGTTTAGGGCTTAGGGTTTGGGGCTTGGGGTGGAGGGCTCAGGCTGTATGTATTTTTTTTGGGTCGAGAACCTACCCGAAGAAGGTACCATTATATAATAGGGGAGCTGTGTTCAGAAGAGGACGGTGCTACAGGATGCTTTTTCCATTCATTGTCTCATTGGAGCTCATTTAGATTTTTTGGGGGGTGAGGGGGTTTTGTACAAGGGGGGGGTAGTGCTGCAGTCTCAGCTAAATGGTTACATCACAAAGGCAATCTTGGATTTCAAGCAGCAATCAGCAGATTATTTTCCTAGAGATTCGCTGCCTAGAAAGCTTCCGTAGACGGTTTGGGGTTTAGGGTCCGGGGTTCAGGGGCTTCTGATGACCCCAAGCCCAAAACCCCAAGTTTCCAGGTCTCAAGGCGATGCGTTTGGGGCTTAGCATGCTATGTAAACACCAGCAACAGCCCTAATTGCTCTCCCAAGCCTCTCGAAGAAAGGTCACGGGGATATCCTTGAAATTCATGAAGTTCGCCGGCCCTTACTAAATTGCCCAACGCTTGAAATTCTAGGATTTTGGTAAGTATACCTATAATCCCCATATGCCATATACTAACCCCAGTTATCCCATCTTTCACCCACTTACGAAGTCCCCATGGCCGTGAGCAGGTCGGTGGAACTCACTGAGAAGAAGACGACAGGTGAGCGACGGCACTGCAAGTGGTGCCTCAAGTACAAACCGGACAGGCAGGATTTGCAGGGCACAGTTTAGGGCTTGGTTTAGGGTTCAGGGTTTCGGGTTTAGGGGTGAGGGTTTGAGGTTTAGGGACTGGAGATTAGGGTTTAGGGATTAGGGTTTAGGGTGTATGGTTTAGGGTTTAGGGGTTAGGGTGTAGGGACTAAGGCTTAGGGAGTTTCAGGTATAGGCAAGACAGGCTGGATGTTCGCACGATTCAGGGACATTTGTGCTTGAGGGTTTAAGGGTCGAGCCACTTGGCATAAACCCTCAGCTCCAAAAACACCAACCCCCAAACCCTAAATCCCCTAAACTCTAAACCCTAAACCAAACCCTACCAAAAGGCTTGGCCTGAGCAAGGGATCAGGGTTGAGGGTTGCCAGAGGTTCCGTGAGCCTTCGCCCAATTGGGTCCGGATCCTTTGATGAGGAAAAAAGACTACTCAGGCCCCAAGCGCTTGACAAATTGCGCATGGAAGAAATTCTGGACCACGTAGGGTGCCTGAATTGCTGCAATTTTCAAGGCATTATGGGACTCAGGGTGGTTTGGGCTCAGGGTTCAGTGTTTGGGGCCCTGCAACCCTAACCACGAAACCCTGAGGGAGTATGACGCGTTTGCTGTTCCTCTTATCCATATCCTGTAGAGGGCAGGTATGCAAGTGTTGCAATGTCAGATGCCAGAGGCGATAGCACTATGGTACTTGTCGCTGACATCTGCGGTAGCCTACTGGGGCTTCGTGATATCCCTAACCCTAAGTTCTAAATCCCAAACCCTAAACCCCTTTTTACATCCTTAAGCCTAAATCCTAAATCATAAGCCCTAAACCTTAAATCCTAAATACCAAACCCTAAACCCCAAACCTTAAACCCTAGATCCTAAACCTAAATCCATACCAAACCCTAAGTCCTAAACCCTACATCCTAAACCTTACATCCCAAATCCCAAGCCCTAAACCTTCAATCCTAAATGCCGAATCCTAAATCCTACATCCTAAACCCTAAACCGAGCTGTGAGCCCGCAAGCCCTTAACCCTGCATTGGCAGGTGTCACCATTGCCGCATTTGCAACGTTTGTGTGCTCAGAATGGATCACCACTGCCCGTGGGTGTACAACTGCGCCTCGGGCCCCAGGAAAGTAGGAGGGCTCAATTATAGGGGTTCTTAACCTACTCACTAAGCAATACTCGTATGCCCTATGAGGGTCAACCTGCTAACTTTGGAGATTTAAGGCTTGAGCTTCGGGACCTTGATGACGATTTTGCGTTGGCTTTGTTCCTGCTGTGTTGGTCTTGATTCCTAGCTATTTAAGGGGCTGCGCTCACGGGCGGGCAACGTAGGCAGTGAAAAAGAGAGTTGTGGAGCAGTCGCCGGTAAGCACAAAGAGGGGGGGTGGCGCGCACGCCCTCCCGCTCTCACCCCCGAACGGAGAACTGAGCCCCGAATGATTCATGGTGTTGCTGACGCTGACGCCGCGGGTGCCAGCATCATCAGCATCATGGTCTCCAATCTGAGGCCTTACAGTACCATCTTCAACCTGGAGATTTGCTGACCTTCTCTGGGGCGAGTTTTCAAAAACCTCTGTGCTCATGATGCTTTTGTTTCCCGAGGAAACTCCCCCCCAGTGAGCGCAAAGCTTCACGCTGCGCTCGCCCACTTAAGACGCGGTCGGCGGATAGGGTCACTCTAGGGTGTGCGTGGGTCCGGTGAAACGGATAGTCGGCAATGGCAACAATCATTTCTTCTAGGAAAGAACATCGTGCCCCCCCTCTGTGGTAGCACATTTTGGTGCTTGGAACATGCGTGTTTTGAGGGGTTTTTGATGGACGTTTCGGCATTCCAATTAGTACAGCACCGTGGCCTTCAACACTGAAAAGCCGTACAACTCATCAGCTCCCCTCCCCAGAAGTAACATGGAATTCTCACAAAGAGTTCAACAAGAGCATGATCCTTTCAATAATGGGCTTTATGGGGTGCAGCGTTACGTTGGAGGAGGCTAATCTTTCCATCCAAAACCTTGAACCTTACGGGTTCATCCATGCTGACTTCGTGCAGCTACTTGAGGCATTGGCTTCCGGAACCACAAGTACTTCATTCTGCTGCTGATCTATTCCGCCCCTTAGCTTTAGCATGTTGGGATTGCGGTTATCAGGGGAGCGGGGAAAGATTTCCAGAATTCGGAAACGCACAAAACTTTAAACTCCCGAGTTTCAACTTCGAAACCTCCCATCCGCTCCCTTAACATTAGGGGAATTCGTCGGTGGTTGACTGTTTTCCAGAAGAGAAAATCGAAGCACGTGAGCCCCAACCCAAAGCATGAATGAAGAAAACACCTTGACATTCAAACCCTAAACCCTAAACCTTGAACTGTCTTCAACCCCGTATGCTTAAAGCGTCTAAACCCCAAACGCTTTACCCGATAGACCTAGGTTCAAGGGACATAATAAATGGATTAGTGACAGTGATCGAGATAGCTGGGGTTGTATATGGCATCTCGGGGTTATCAGTATACTTACAAAGGCCCTCGGCCCTAAACCCTAAACCCTAAACCCCTAGGCCCTAGGCCCCCTGACCCTCCAAGTTTTTTTTTGTACCGTGAGCTATGAGCCTCCTAAGTCCCTTTACATGGTTATGACTGGGTGAGGAAAACCATAGGTTGGGCCCAAAGTTATTGGTACCTTTTTAAGGGGTTACCCAAAGTAAGGATCATGATACACTGGGGTCTATATTGGGGGTCCTTCCATGTATGGAAAGTACCAATTGGGTTAGGGTTGCCAGGAACCTCAGAAATTCAAGTCCATAAATCCTAAACCCACCCAAGGCCATTGACCTCCTATTCATCGGCATCACCATGTTCGAGTCAGTGTGGTGGTCCACCCGAACGGCGCGGGCCTGAGGGTTCGGGGTCAAGGGTTTGAGGTTTAAGGGTTAAGTGTTTAGTGCAAAGGGTTGAGGGTTTGGAGTTTCAAAGGAGATCTCAGTCTCGCAAGGGGTATTTGCAGTAAGGTTTGTGGACCTAGTCTGATGAAGCCCTATGCTACACTCCCCTTTACAACCACCCTCCTGAAAAAGAAGTCTTCAATGGCCATTGTATAGAGACGATATTGGGCTAATATAGGGTTATATAGGAGATAATGGAAAAGAACATGGAAACTATTAGAATGTATTAAGCTTATTTTGGGCCTATGCTGGGGCTGGGGAAGGGGCGCTAAAGCGGGGCGGGGTAGGGGGTGTAGTGCGCAGCCCCGCAACAGTAGCCATTTGCAAATGCAGCTGTAACTTCTGTTGAGAGTGAAGGAAACCTGTGAAAGACCACTTAAACAGTGGCAGCAGGGTTGGCAAACCGATTGCAAGCTTTACTCCCTAAACCCTAAACCCCTAAGCCTCATCTGAGACAGTTCCCCAAGTCCGTGAAGGGAACGTAGGCTTGGGGTTCAGAGCTTACTGTAGATGCGTTGATATGCGACCTCCACGGAACTGCAACCCGCCTTAAGCCCTAAACAGTACAGCATCGAACCCAATACGGTAGTTTATCCCCATGAAATTGCTCTTTTTCCGAGGCAGGCTTTTCCGTACTTCTTGAGTTAATCAGACAGTCTCATTAGCCTCTAAGTTGCCAAGTTGCCAATGAATTCTCATCGAAGTGGTTTGTGTGAGGTTCAGGGTTTGGGGTCTATAGCTTTGAGTTTGGGGTTTCGGGGTTAACTTTGGCTTTCTTCCGAAGTACAGAGATTGGAGGTCCTATGAGGCTGACGACAATTCCCAACCCTAAACCCTAAAAAGCCCTAAGCCCTCAACTCTAAGGCCTTTAGATCCCAAGCCTGCGCCCGAACCCCCAGTTGATGAGTAAGCAGTTGGGTTTAGAGCAGTGGTGGCAAATTCCCACATCACCGCTTAAACACAGTTCCCACTATTCTATTGTGATTCTGCATTAATGTTAGCGCCCACCAAATAGAATGGGGTTTCGGAGGGTACATATACTCTACACGTACGGGTTTTAAGGGTGTCATAGTGTGTTTATTCAGGCATTTACATTGCATAATACCTCCCCTATAATCCCAGTTTTCATTTCATGTTTCATATCTGTTCCATTTGGTTATCCATCATTGGGGTCATATGTCCTCAAATCCATCAACCCACAGCCCCATAATATTGGTGACCATAAACCGTAAACTCAAAATCCCATAATGCTGCACATCATATTCCCTCTAAACTCTAAAGCCCAAACGCCATGTCTTGAGAATCGCATTCCCTCTAAACCCTAGGGCCCATAGGGAATTCCTTTTGTTGGGGGGAGGCAAGTTTTGCTGTCCGTGGACCTTTAGCCCTCAGCTCTGACGACGAGCTGTGCATTTGGCCAAGCCGTGGCAGAAGAAGGTGTGCGGTCTAGGAGTCTGAGGTGCCGAAAATCTCAAGGCAAAGCCCAAACCCCAAGAGCCCCAAACCCTAAACCCTGAACCCTTAACCCTAAACTTTCACTAAGCCCAAAAGCCTAAAAGCCCCAAACCCTAAACCCTGAACACCAAACCCCTAAACTTTCAAGAGCCGATTGGAGAGCTTGAGGATGTCAGTCCCTCCATGATGTTCTTGATGGTCTTGGCGGAGTGTTTCGCCGCTGGTCTTGGAAGTTTGGGAAAATGGGTTAAGGTTTCAAGGGTCTGGGATGTAGAGCTTTGCGTGGAGGGTTTAGGATTTTAGGCTTGAGGAGTTTTTCGAGTCCAGCTATAGAGCTTAGATTTTCAAGGGGCGGGCGGAGGATTTTTTCTTAACTTGAGCTTCTGACCCTAAACCCTAAACCCTAAACATCAAACACTAGACCCTAAGCCCTAAGTTTTAGGCTTTAAGCTCGTCTCTGCTTCATCGTGAGATCATGAACAGCCGAAAGGAAAGGACTTTATCATCCATTCCTGGAGTCCAGTTTATGGTTTAAGGTTTAGGGTTCAACGTCCCCAATATACCTTTTAATCAAGGAACATTCCTTCAGTGGTAGTAGGATCCACGGTCAAATTTAACGATTTTGGTTGCATCAATGGGTCGTCTGGGTTCTGAGCTAGGCTTCTTCTAGTGCGACTTCCCCACACCCTAAATCCCACGCGTTACGCTTAAAATCCTAATCCCGAATGCTAAGCCCTGAGCCTTATATCCGAAACCCTCAGTCCTACCTGGGCCCTGAGATCCTATACCCTAAACCCTTACATCCCAAACCCTAATCCCCTAGCAGGTCCACCTAAGTCTAACTAGATTTACATCAGATTTATCAGATTGCTATACCCCAACCCCTAAATGGGTTGTTCTCAAAATTATGGGCAACTCTTGATTATAGGTGTAATTTCGGCACCTAAAATTCATTAATATGTAGGGGTACCAAAATGCAACCCTAATTTTGGGGAATATCCAAATCCTGAGCCCCAAAGCCCATGCGCAGGTTTGCTTCCTCGCCACAGTGAACGTCCTCTTTCTGGCCTTCCACGGGTGACGGGGCCTAGACGACGTACCCTAAGGCTCTAAGGTCGAGGATGTAGGTTTCAGGGTTTAGCTTTTGGCATTTAGGGTTTTGGGCTTAGGATTTAGGGCTTAGCTTTTGGGATTCAAAGGGGTTCCGTGTTTCAGAGTTCTAGGTGCAGGGTAATTCTCACCTGTTTGCAAATGTGGTATAACCCAATTATACTCCTAAACAAACAGGTTCAGGGTTGTGCTGGTTAAGAGCCCCTCCTGGTTTAGCAAACCCCCAGCAGGCTTGCAGGTTGATCCTAGTAACCCTAAACCCTATGTAGGGTTTAGGGTTTAGGGCTATAATAAAGAATCAAATGGAACAGAAAATGGAAAATCAAATGGAAACTGGGATTATATAGGGGCATATTACCCTAAACGCTATTCTAATCATGCACAGCATTTAAGCCCGGCCAGGGACAGGTCGTGCCTTATCCTCCCATCCACTCGAGAATCACTTTTTGATTTTCCATTGTAGTATACCCGCAAGAAAAGATTATAAAGCAAAGTTTCTGTCTTGAGTCTAAGGGGATTACAGTGCCAAAGAGGGCCATAGGATGAGTGTTTTCTTAACTTTGGGACCCTGCGCTCATGTTATGGGTTACCTAACCACCTCTTCTACATTCACATTTCCTTCCCCCCCCCCCACAAGGTTCTCCCTTTGATTTACAATAATTTAGGGATTGATGAATGATAATAATGGGGAAGCTTTAGCGGTGTAGTATAGAGGGGGGGTATCAGGGGAATCCATAATGATTACGAGGACCATCTAAACTAAACGCATAAACGCTCGGTGATTTCGAGGAACCCTGCTAGCACCAATCACAGCAAGAACTTACACTCTACAGCTACCGCAAACCTTAACCCTAATCACCAAATTATGAAGGATGAGCCCGACACCTCATATGGTAGTGTCCACAAAATAGCGGGACCCTAACATGGACCCCAAACGCTGAACTCCTTTTTGCAAGGACACCCCCAAAAAGGATCTCTAATTCTTGGAAGCGCCAATCCCCGTGAACTCTTTTGTAGACCCAGTTTTCATTTCATTCTCCACGTTCTTTGCCATTTGATTCTCCATTGGTAGGGGGTAATAGCCCTTGAACCCTAAACCCTAAACCCGAAACCCTAAACCCTATGTACCTTGAAATGCTCAGGTGGCTGACGGTCAAGGCCATGACGACCTTAGAATTCTGCGAGAAGTCCATGAAGACGCTTGTGCCAAAAAAGATTTTGTTCTCAGACAAGTAGGATTTAGGGTTTAGGGTTTCATGGGCATCTCCGGATTACGCTTTTGTCGTGGATGGCCCATGAGCCTCGCCAGTATGAGCCCCCCAAGGATTCTCATGCTTTGTCATCATCTGTCTGTCAGCAAGTTTTGACATGCGGTTATTTGCTGTTACTTGCTGCTGTTTACTCTTAATTGTTTTGTACATATTTGCCCTTATTTGTCCACATTTGCCGAGAACTTAT
Organism: Symbiodinium pilosum; assembly: GCA_905231905.1. Classification (NCBI taxonomy): domain Eukaryota; class Dinophyceae; order Suessiales; family Symbiodiniaceae; genus Symbiodinium; species Symbiodinium pilosum. The sequence goes on from CAJNIZ010040324.1 coordinate 22,202, forward strand.
TGCTACCATTTGCTGTTAATTGTTGCTATCTTATTGGGGGCTTCTGTTGGGGGGGGGGGGCCGTAGGGCGTCTATGGTTTAGAGATAGTAATGGCCACATGCGATCAGCACCGAGACTGGGGAGAGTCCTCGCAGGACATGCGAGGATGGTGATATATGTGCAATGCGGGGACGATACACCCTTAACCTGTAAAGCCAGACAGAACCTTTTACTCTAAAGATGGAAAGTTTACCTCCAGTTTTTAAGACCTGAAACGGTGAGCTTTCAATACCCAAACTTTCAAATCCTACCCTTTCAGCTCCATCGTATGTCTGCGCCAACATGCCAAGCCAACACTTTCCCAATGTACAGAAAGACCGGCGGGAGCACATGGTGAGCCTAGAAAACTCTACTTTCAAATGCTGAAGCAGTAATTGTCCCCAAGCCACAAATGCAACCCTATATAACCCTATATAACCCTCTATAAACCCTATATATCTCCTATATAACCCCTATATATAACCCTACATATAGCGCTTATGTAACCCCTATATAACCCCTGTATATCTCCTATATAACCCCTATATAACCCTAAACCCCAACATGCCCTTCAATCAGGATGGCCAGCTACGACTCCTCAATCTACTCACGGGTGCCTGAGTACACAGTTGTGGGTTTGGGTTGGGTATTGCCCCCACCCTGTAACAGGCTATATTAGGGATCATACTAAAGGCTATACATAAATGGAGTTTAAATATTTTCCAACTGTCACAGATTGGGGGCAGTGCTTCTGGACTTGGGCGCCGAAGTCTAGGAGGTTTGTTTCTGGGAGTTCTAGCTCCCCCAAGAGGCTGCATAGCTATGGAAGGATTACAGTGTGAGGATGTCCTACCAGGTTTTGGGGCTTCATGAAAAACTCAAAACCCTGATCCCAAAAACCAAAAACCCTAAACCCTAAACCCGAAAGACAGGCCTTTTTTCTCGGTGCCTGCAGGTTCAGTTAGAGAAGCTCCAAAACTGACGGTCCATGTATCTGAGGTCCTCACAGTAAGCCACGTTCAGAATATTATAATAGGGTATAAATTGGGGTTACATAGGGGTTATCGGCCAATGGAAAATAAAATGGAAACTGCTATTTAGGGTTTAGGGTTTCGACCAACATTGTGTACAAAAGCGTTGGGGGACCTCATAATTTGGGTACTGCCCGCACTCATTAACATTTGAAGAATATTTGTAATGCACGTACATATCTATGTATTTATATACATATATATATATAGCCCTTACTATGACCCCTATCATGGACGGTTAATGCTGGGGGCGCCAGGACCCTACCCATAATCCCGGTTTCAGGGCTTAGGATGGAGGAACCTACAGTCCCAACATGTCCCCAAGTCCCCAAGCCCTAAACCCTAAACCCTAAAGCCTGTGAAATATCCATGTAGGCCTTCCGGGAATACTGGCTTCGGGCTACGGTCAGGATTCGGGGTTAAGGGATTTAATGTTGAGGGTTTAGGGTTTGAAGTTTAGGGTTTAGGTCTCAGGGTCTAGGGTAGTAAGCGGTAGGGTTTAGCATTTTTCCGCTCTCTAGAAAAAATCAATTGCTTGCATACTTGGATCAAGCTCCGCCAGGGGCCACGAAACGTTCCAGCCAAATCTCTGACTTCCAAGCTCTGTTTCCCAAGCCTTCAACTTTCCATCGTAAGCCTTCAGCCTGACACTCCTCACGCTAGGCTGTAAATCCTCAACCCTGAAGCCTAAGCCCTAAACCTTAAACCCTAAATAGTAGTTTAAGCTCTGTAGTTTCCATTTTCTTTTGCATCATCCCAAAATAGCCCCAAACCCTAAAGAATAACCCCAAAATCAAAGCCTACAGACTGGCAACCGTAAACCTTGAGCTCCCAACTCTAAGCCCTACCAACTTGAATCCCTAAACCCTCTGAAGCCTAAACCCTAAACCCTATACCCTAGACCCTAAACCCTAAACCCCAACCCTCCTTCTCCAGGGCATCTACGACAACATCTGTGCCGTGCTCGGGCCGAACCCGCTGTTGTGGTTCTTACCCTGAAGCTCGCTCTGAAGGTTTACATATGGGTTTAGGGTTCAGGGTCTAGGGTGTAAGGCTTCACTGGAAGTTCCGTGAAAATAATTGTTCATTTCTGTCAGCTATAATCTTAAATACCAGCAGAAATTCCAGTTTCTACCGGGGGTCCGCGGCGGTTAGAGTTCAGGGTTTGGGGTTTCGGGGGTTGGAGGTTTGGAATGTGGGACTTTGAGTGTGGTTGGGTTGAAGGTTTAGGGGTTGGCTATTTCGGATTAGGACTTGCAGCTTGCAAATTAGGGTTTGGGACTGGTCTGTGCTGTCTTTGGGGTGTGGAAGGTGCCAGAGGAATTGTTGCTTATGGGAGTTTGCATCGAGAGCTTACGTTTTCTAGATTTCTTCTTCGTATCCATACCATAGAGCTGCACAACCTCGATTGGCCAAAAGGATCCAAAGGGACAGCTTAGTTCGGAGGCTTAGCGAGGATTTCATACTTTGCATCAGGCTTTAGCGTTTTGGTGTCCTGTAGTAGGGCTATATAGTTATGTGTGGGGAAATAGGGTTCAAGGTTTAGGGTGTAGGGTTAGGGGTTTTGCCGAGGTTGTGCCAGACAAGAACCAAAACTTACAAGGGAGCGCGTAACTCTTCCTTGTTGGCAGCCCTACCGCGACCGTGTGGTGTCTTCTCCACTATCGAGGACTTGGTAGAAATCCTTGCAGTAAACTCATGAAACCTCAACCTTGAACCCTAAACCCTACAGTAAACCCATGAGCCCTAAACCTAATCCCTAACCCTAAACCCTAAGCCCTAAACCCTAAACCCTAAGCCCTAAACCCTAAACCCTAAGTCCTAAACCTTAAACCATCATCGTAGGAAGTCCAAAGTCATGACTCGGAGCAAAACACCCAAGCCTTCAGCCAGGAACAACCCATTCATGCTGAACCCTAAATCCTAACCCCTAAGCTCTATCCAAATCTTGTTGGTTTAGGATTTAGGGTTTAGGGTCCAGGGGGTCGTGAATCCTAAATCCTAGCCCGTTCATGGCCCATAGCATCTTCAACGACGCAAAGATTGCTCTTTACAGCGGGGGTAGAAGGAAAATTCATAAGAAACGCGCAGCTAGAAGCCCTAGGCCCTCAGCCCCCAGCCCCCCACCGAAGCGTCCAAAACGCTTAGGTTTAGAAGGGCTTAGGCGTTTGTGTAGGCTACCCCGAGCAACACAACTACAAAATAATTAGAAGTTTGACAGCCGCCCCTGAAGATCATACAGCTCACTATAGAATGCTTACCGACAATAGTCGGTATGGTCCCCTACTACTATATTCCCTGATAAGGAAGCCATGTTCATTCATCATGTAGGAAGTATTGACTGTAGCTTATATGGTTGTTTTGGTTGTTTCCACAAATAGGGAGACCAAAATACAAACACAAAATTATTACAATCCTTATTATGGGGACCCCCCGAGAAAGCACGCATGATTTTTAGGAAGCCCTGAACCCAAAACCTTATAAGCCCCTAAAGGGCCCCAAATTTATTGAAATAAACCCTAAACCCGAAACCTAAAGCCCTAAACAATCACCCCATCTAATTAATGTCTATGTAACACAGAAAAACTCAAAAACCAACACCGGGCCTCTGCCAAGACTCTATGGTTTATGGTTCAGGGTTTGGGGTTTAGGGCTTAGGCTTTGGGGTTTAGGGTTTCGGGTTTAGGCTTTGGGGTTTAGGGTTTTGGGTTTGGGGTTTAGAGTTTGGGTTTGGGGTTTTGGGTTTCGGGTTTGGGGTTTAGGGTTTCGGGTTTAGGGTTCAGGGTCTAGTGTTTAGTATGTAGGGCTTAGGGTCTGCAATCCGTGGCTTGGCGTAGGAGCCCTGCTTGCAGGGCCAGGGAGATCTAGTACGTAGGTTAGTACGTAAAGGGGAAGGATGGGTTGTTCTATGGCTTGCAGAGGGTATGAGCTGGAAGTTGGTGTAATTATGTGGCTTACAGGGGTTATAGGTTATTAGTTTGGGTTATTATATAGCTCGTAGGGCTTAGAAGTATTCTTGCCAAGTCCGCCTGACCCTCCAAGTATGTACAATCAATCCTGCACTGAGTAGGCCCCTGGGATATTTAATATTTTCCCTAATGGCTTAAATAAGGGACCCTATATACGAACATTTTTCAAAGGGTTTTAAGGGCCAACCCAGTGCACAAGCCCTCGAACATTCCTATCTGCTCAGGTAGTCTCCCGAAGGGCGATGGTCTGACGTGGAAGTCGTAGGATTTGGATGTCGTGTGCAGAGCTTGAGCTTAGGACTTTGGCTATGGTTGAGGATCCATAGGGGCTCTGGCTTTGGGGCCAACATGGTTATGGAAGTCTACGACAGCTTTTTAATCCCAGTACAATTCTATGTTCAGCCTTCTTCTTCATTAACTGCGCACCAAACCTAATCCTTGAAGTCCAAGCTCTAAGCTCCAAGCCTTGCAGAAATCCCCAGACCCCAAGCCCCAGAGGGGATGAGAGGAAGCCTGATGTACACAGGAGGCTGCAGATGCAAAATGGGAGCGCCAACACCCTAAACCCTAAACCAAAAGTTCCCCAAGCGCATCCCTGAACCGTAATCCCTGTGCCCTGAGCCCTATCATGTCTTGGTTGTTGAGCAGGTGTAGGGGATGTGGAGCCGTAAGCCGTAGTAGGATTGCTAAGCATGAGTGAGCCCAAATGCCCAGCTGCATTGCTGGGGCTTCATGGCTCCACGAACGAGCCTCCCAAACATTCCAAAGATTCGAGCGTTTCTAGGTGTTTGGCTTACGGTGAGTTTGCAGGAGAGTTTTTTTAGTTTGGAGGCATTTGTCATCTAAGGTGCCCCTAATAAGCAGTGAAACGGTAGTCATAGGGTCCTTGCTGTACGGGCTTGGGTTGATTAATGTAGAGGCCTAAATAATTACCAATTTTCTGGCTCCATATTCCTTTTGTAATTTTAGTATTTGGTACCTCAAACGGACCTCAAAATGATATTGGTAAGTATTTAGGCCACTAAAGTACCTAGAGTTCCTTATTGTTTAGGACAGATTTTTACACTGGAGGCAACGTAAGAGTCTGTATCAAGGTACGTTTCAACAGGCTAAGACGCCACTAGCCTGCGCAGAATACGGCGTCCCCCACACCAGAGTATAGATAACGAGTTGAGCCCTAAACCCTAAAGCACTCCAAACCACCAGAGGCCAGATAAGGAGTTGAGCACGGAAGTTTGAACTTTGTGTGGTCTGGGAACTCCGTGCTCTTGCACCATCCACTAGAAGTCGCTAGTTCTATATTATAGTAGTTTCCATTTTCTTTTCCAGTATCCCTATATAACCCCAATATACTATAGTAGTCTCCATTGTCTTTTCCATTATCCCAATATATTCCCCATTCCCGAGACCATGTTCGTGTATGTGCGATCATCCCTTACAGGAAGCCCTTAACCTGAAACCTTATTTCCCAAAACCCAAGTCCTGAGCCCTAGACCTTATAACCCTAAGCCCAGACCCTAGGATCAAATCCTCCTTCTGTTTCGGGCGCACATTACGGGAGCCTCCACATTCATGCCACCTCAGAGACCCTTCGTTTACCTCATGGGTCAGTAGCGAAGATACGAAGGTTAGGGTCTAGGGCTGAGGGTCAGGTGCTTAGGGTTTAGGGTCTGGGGTCAAGGGCTGAGGGCTTAGGGCCCCAAGCCCTAAGCTCATATGGTTTAGGCTAGCTGGAAACCTGGGCATGATGTTGGTAAGTATTTAGGCCCAACAGCATGCTGCAACATGAATCCTCTTGGATCAACCTTTTGGTTGGACCTTAGACCTTGCCTGAGAAACCTCCCACCTTGAACGCGCAAAGTTCTGTAATCCTCATGTCGTGATCCTGAGCCCCTTGATATCAACCACCTGAAGCCCTAAACCCTACACCCTAGACCCTTGTTCATTATTCCCTTTCTAAATGCCGCTCTGAAGCCTCGCCTGTAGTGTGACAAAGGGCGCATCAGCATGTTTTTAACGGGTTGGTCAACACGACTGAGGGTTTGGGCTTGAGGGTATAGGGGGTTATATAGGGATGATGGAAAAGAAAATGGAGGCTACTATTCATATAGGGTGTAGGGTTAGTAGGGAATAAGGGGTGGGTGTAAAAATAAGTAAGAACATGACGCTGCATTTGTAAACTCTTTCGTGGTTGCAGCCCCACGAATTGAACAACATCAATCTTGTTATCTCCTCGAAGCCCTGAGCCCTGAACCAGGGGTAGGCTGGAATTTCGTTTTTCAATTTTAAGGGCCCTTAAGCCCCCTATCATCCCTATAGGCTTTAAGGTTTAGGGGTTCAAAAGTTGATGGCCGTAGACAAGGTTTCCAGGGCCCCCAAAGCCACCCGAGTGAACTCCAAGCCGTGAATCCCAAGCGTCAAAATCCGAGCCCATTCTAGACCCCGCCCTCAGCCCTACGAACCTTAAACCCCAAACCCTAAACCCTAAATTTTCAACCCCACACTAAGAGGAGCGAGCCTTGCTGCGACCCCAAGGGGCACACGCTCGCTCCTCTCTGTGGCCTCTGCCAGCAGGTGGGTTTCTCGCTAGGAGACCCACCTTTAGACACTTACGTAAGGCAAAGCCAAGTAACGCCTCGTATACACTTAAAGAGGATCTCCACACTGAAGGTGTGTATATGGTAAGACATATATATATATATATATGTATATCATACCCTAAACCCCACACAGCACCACCTTCAGGATCTAAAAATCAGGATTTATGATTTAGAACTTAAGGCTCAGGATTTAGGATGTAGGGTTTAGGGTTTAGGATGTGAAGGGTAGGATTTACGATTCAGGGTCTAGGATTTAGGATTGAGGGCTTCTTTGTCCAGGGGCCACCCCCCTCCCAAGTGACCCGAAATGCGCCGCTCTGGAGGTGGCTTGCCTGCATTGTTGGCCCATCCCGAATTTGCTCACACCCTCGACCCCCACGTCTGGGCCCGTTGCTTTTTGGCGGCAAGTCTGCGCAGCAACGCGCAGCAATGCTGTTCGTCCATTGGACTCTCTTGACTTTCTGCCATATCCGGGCACCCCTGGCGCCATACCCAGCGCAACCTTCATGACCTAGCAGCAGCATTGCTTTTCATCTGTTGGGCCCTCTAAACTTTTTGCCATATCCTGGTGACCCCCTGGGCGACATACCCAGCACCACCTTCAGGACCTAGAAATAGGGTGACCCCCTGGGCGACATACCCAGCACCACCTTCAGGACCTAGAAATTAGGATTTAGGAATTTAAGGTTTACGGCAATTTGAGGTTGCTCAGCCAACTCCTTTCCCAATGAAACGAAGTTTGTTGAGAATGGTGTTTGGGGTCCTCATAGAACCCTAAACCCTAATAGGATAAAACCACGGAGTCCAGGGGTGAGCAGTACACATGCAGTCGATGACGCGCCGCCCCGCGACCCCTTGGGTCGAAGCGCGTCGCTTGTTAGAACACACCCTAAACCCGAAACTTTTCTGTATATCATCCGAGAACCCAAAGCCCACAACCGCAGACCTGAAACATAGACCCCAAACCTGACACCTGAAACCCTGAACCCTAAACCCTAAACTTAAATCACAACTTTGAACCCTAAACCTTACATTGAAAATCTAGACTCTAAACCCTCAATTATAATTCCAGCCCTAAACCCTCCTTTGCCCAAGGCTTTGGGAGCTGAGGCCCGCTCCCATGCGCTGCCCGCCCGGCGGCCCAAAGGGCTTAGGGTTTACTGTTTATTTCCATTCTTTAGGGTTTTGGGGCGGGTTTTTTGAGATTAAAATTTTGAAAGCTTATAAAGTTTGAGATGAAGAAAACTTGGGGAGCGTAAGTAATGGTAAGTTTACATGGGCTTGAGTGTTTAGGGTTTGGGATTTAATGTTTAGGGTTTAGAGTTTAAGGTTTAGGGTTCAGGGTGGAAAGCCCAGGGCTTAGGGTTTCGGGTGCAGGGAATGACTTGCAGTGGAGAATCAAGCGGAACATCAGATGAGAAATGAAGCTAAGGGGTATAGATGGTACGCTTGATCGTTCTCTTAAGTTGTGTATTTGGGAGTTAGGGATTTTTTGACGGGTTCTCCGTCTAGTGTTCAGGGTTTTGAATAGTTCCCGACAATCGCGGAAGCAACTATTTGGCCCTAATGCCAGTTAACCCTATGGCAGACTGTGATGACTGGATGGGGCTAGACGTGCATCCTCAAGCCAAAGCTCCCTGAGCTCCTCAAACCCTTTAAAAACCCTAAACCCCAAAATGTTAAACCCTGAATACTAAGCCCTGAACCCCTAAGCCCTCCGTGTTTTGGACTGCCAAGGTTTGGCTCGCTCTTGGGAAGCCTCGCTCCCAGGGCGTGGGAGTTTCAGGGGTAGGGGCATTTGGGGTATGGGGTTAAGGGATGTTAAAGGTTTCAGGGTTAAGGGTTTAAGGTTAAGGGTTGAGGATTCAGGGTCAAAGGGTGTAGGGTGTTAAAGGTTACAGGGTTCCAGGTCTGGAGTTTAGGGTTTCGGGATTTCGGTGCCTTTAGGTAGGGGGGTTTTTGGGTTTTGGGGTTTGGAGGGCTTGGAAATAAGGTTTTAAAGTTTCGGGTTCAGGGCTTGCGGATCCAGGATTAGTTGAGTTTTGGGTGAGTATTGTATATTACTTTGCAGTTTCCATTTATTATGACCATGAGGGTTTAGGGTTTGGGGGGTTGGCATTTGTGTGTACGGTCTTGGTCTCAGGGTTTGTCTCTAAGGAGTTATCATTTCTGCTTGTGTTATTGTTGTTAGTTGTTGGTATTAAAGGTAAAGAGTGTGGGTTTGGGGGGTGGGTCGTGCTTGGGAGTTTGAAGTTCAGAGTTTTCGGTTTCGGTTTTAGGGGTTTGGTGTTGCGTTGACGTCCTCGTTGGGCGTCCAGGGCTTGGAGTTTATGCGGTTGGGGATTAGAATGCAGGGTCTCCTGGTGCGGGGTTTGGGTTTTGGAGACGTTCTGGGGCGCGCGATTTCACGTTGGGTGTAGTGTCTGGGGTTGTTTATTTTGGTAGTAGTTCGCTTGGGTGTTTGAGGTGTGTGGCTTGGAGTTGTAATTCCTGACATGAATCCTTAAGTTGACTGGGATTGGTTCATGGATGGTTTCAGGCTTGTAGGTTTAGGGAATTTTTGGTTCAGGGTTCAGGCTTGCAAAGGTTTGACTCAACTCTCATTGTGACAACTTCTCAGTGTTGGGCGCCCTTGCACCAAGGAGGAAGAGTGGGTCTAGGATTGGACTGATTAGACCTCAAGGCTCCGCGAGTCTCTCTCACAAAGGCACGATAGATTCATAATGTTATGGCCTTTTTGGGGTGTTCCTATGCCCTGCAGCATCCCTTTACAAGGCTTTTACAACTCCCTTTCCTTGCTCTCTTTACGTACCTGCAATAAATAGGGGGTCCCAGTATATATATACTGCTAAATATATACAAATCTTTGTTTTCACCACCCCCCAACAAGCTTACCCCAATTTTGGGAAATCCCCTTTTCAGCCCCCAAGCATGGATGACAGTTTCGTAGATCATTGATGGTGTCCTCCGTCTGGGCGAGCACTTCAGGGAATCAGCTGGCCCAGCAGACTTTACCTCTTCGGGGTTTCTTGCGTCAGCCTGTCATGTTCAACTTCCTAACCCGGAAATTCGTTTGCCCTTAAACCCTAAACCCCAAACTGCCTCAGTGTCCTGCAAGGCCGCGAACGCACTCGCACCACATCATTTTTGTTTTTACTCGTCCTCGTGCGGCTGCCCAGGATAGCGCAAACAAAGCAACAGCAATACCCTCCTCCTCATCATCATCATAGTAGCATTATGAGTAGTAGTAGTAGTAGTAGGAGGAGGAGGAGGAGGAGTAGTACCACATATGATGATGCGTATGAGCTATTCTGAGCTCTTACACCTCGGTGCCTACGCCTGTTTGGAAAACAAAGTGCATTGAAAAGGGCGACCCCGATATAGACCCCAAAATACTATAGTCCGTATTTTAGGTACCCCCAAAAGGGGGCCCCTAATTTTGGGAAGTCTCCATATGTGTGTTGATTACCGGGATTTAGGTTTTAGACTTTGGGGACCCCCACCCACTAATAGTGACTGCAAGGGATAATGGTGATTATATCAAGGCGTTCATATATTCTTTTCATACCACGATTACAGAGTGGGGCGGGGCACACTTAAATGGTCGGCATCAGTGCTCAAAGCCCTCCCTATAACTCCTCGATAATCTTACCGACAGCAAATATTTTCTTACTCGTTCAGAAATCCTGTATGCCTTACATACTCATACTAAAACGATTTTCTCCATAGTTATATAATCTTCGACAAAACAGTCGATGCTACAATTAAAATACACATTACAATCACAGCCCCAAACGTGCGCTTAAACCTTAAGCTGTAAGCCTTAAACGTTGTCGGGTGCCGGCAGTACCCAAACCCAAGCCCTGAAGCTTAAGCCATAAACCCAGAAGACAAAATTCCCAACCTTGATCCTTAAGGGTCATAGGTTTACAGTCCCCCTTAAGTAGATAGAATATGGGGTATATGGGGATCTTATTATAGTACACCCACAGCCATATTCTATCTACTTCAGGGGGACTACAGGACTTAGGATTTAGGGTTCGTGGCTTATTGAGAAGCTGCTTCTTAACTTGTGTTAGCACCTACATGGGAGCTTCCGGGAGTACCTAATGATCTACGTTGGGGTCCCGTTAGTTATGGACACTACCACATGAGCTGGAGTCCAAATGCCTTACAGGGGGGGTTATAGAGGGGAATATATAGGGGACTACTATAGGGGTTATGAAGGGGGATACTAGGATTCTAGACTAGCTCAGATGTAAACAAGTTTCGGGGTTTCGACCAGGCAAGTGTGCTGACCTTTGGTAGCTTCCAGGTGATATACCCCCTGGAACTGGGCCTTTCGCACTAAGACGACCCGTGCTTGGTCAACAATTCTTCACATTCAAACCTAAACCCTAAACCCTAGGCCTGATAAGGAGCTTCCATACTTTTTTGGGCATGGGTTTCCTTATGGAATTGAATCCTGTGTGAGGTAGCAGTGACTCAGAAACACTTACCAGCAATATTCCACGCTAGATTTTATGGTCCTACAGAATAATTGAAAATCATGCGTCCGACCTTCCAGAAACTCACACCCCCCATATGAAGTAGGAATCTACAACAAGCTTTGGTGAGTGTATGTAGGATTGCTTCGGGATATAGGTGAGTGTGAATTGCATTAGGAAGGTCAGTAATGATGATAAGGATGTGTACCATCTCCTTGAATCCACTAGGACCTACTTGATCCAGGACCTCTTACGAGGTTCGCAAATTTTTTATCATGCAAAATGCAAGAACAGGTAGGTTGGGGTAAGCTCTGCTACATCCTGAACCCCAATAAAGCCCGAAATTGGGTCTGCAACTTGGCCGATGGGAAAGTAATTATGCCAGATGTTTGCGTCTTATTCAGGGCTTGAGGTTTAGGGCTTCAGGCGCAGCCTTAAACTGAAGCCTAAACTCTGGGGGCTAGGAGACCACGAAAGAGTTTCGGCAGCAAAAATGCAGGGAAGCGGGATAGATTCAGCTTAGCTTCCGATTTCGGTATACTTGCTGGTTCTTAGCTGGGAATAAGGGAATTTTCGTCCATATGCAATACCCATAATGTATTCGCTCATTCCCTACTGAGAACCGGTAAGTATAGGGCTTAGTAACTTAGTAGCTTTGAGTGCGTTGGTTGTGGACATATCAGGATGTACCCCAGCAATTTTGATTATGGTGCCTATGGAAGAAGAGACCCTTCCCTGAAACATGACCCCCTGAACTTAATCCTTACAAAGTCATTGGCGAAGAACTCTCCTAGACCTTGGTGGGTACATGATACTTGGTTTTTCAAAATGCTCTTTTGGTTGCTGGTTACCTGGTAAAGCTTCCAAAACGCTAAGCTGGTTGCTACCTTCTGAGACCGTAGACCCTAAGCCCTTTCTATGAGCATTTCTGCAACTTCCCTGTTGCTTTCAGTTGGGATCACACCACCCTGAACCTAGTAGTAGAAAAAGTAGCAATAGTCATAATTCAGGATTATAGTAGTAATGGTAGTAATAGTACTCATAGTAGCAGTTTCGGGTTTTGTATCTGTAGCATTCCCTTGCAATCCTTGCGATTCTGACAAACTCCAATATGAACCATAGTCTAAACTCCTTAAAGGGGGTTTTGTAGCGGATTATACAACCCCCTTTATGTATGGCTTAGGGTTTAGAGCCAAAATTCCTTAAAGGGAGCTACATCCGGGATTCTATAGGGGAGTATTATAGGGGTTGTTTGGGGGGATACTAGGAGTTTAGATTATAGTTCATTTTAACAGTGCGAAGCCGAAGGAGACATGAAAACCTAAATCCTGGACTGCAACTAGGCCTTTACAACCTTTCCATTAAGCTAGAGCCCTTCACTGAACCCTTGACTACAAGCCCTGTAAACCCTAAACCCTAAACCAAAAATTCCTAAACCCCAGGCCTCTTCGGGATTCTGCGCCCCTTGCGAAGCTGCTTCGAGCGGCTATTCTGCGTTGTGCCGGTGCGGGGGGCTGGGCTGGATTCAGGGTTAGGGTTTAGGGTTTAGGGCTTAGGGCTGTCCTAGGGCTTGGGATTTGGGACTGGGGTGCAGGCAGGTTTTGCTTTTGGGTTTTAGTGCTTGGGGTTTCGGGGACTGGGAGTCAGAACCCAGGCCCTAGACCCTAATCCTAAACCCTAAATCCTAGACCTTAAACCCTGAACCCTATAACCCTAAATATAGTAGTTTCCATTTTATTTTCCATTATCCCTATGTAACCCCTATATAACCCCTATAACCCTTATATCACCCCTATATGGTTCAGTGTTTGGGGACGGGTTGCAAGTTCAGACTGACTCCAGGCATCTGATTCCTGGACGGCCATATCTTTGTGGTCTTCCTTGTACCCTCCCAATATGAGCTAGCGTATAAACTCCTAAAAGGGGGATATATAGGGGATTATATGGAGGACTTCTATAGGGGATATTAAGGGGGATACTAGGAGTTTAGACTATAGCTCATATGGGGGGTTGTCAAAAGTATGGCCCCTGTTCTGGTTACCCTAAAAATTAGGGGCGGTACTACAAGGGGGACCTAGAAGGGTACCATACTTTTGCCCCCTTGGTTCGCCTTTTGTCCTGAACCTGGGGGAGGCTGTTGAAGGGGTGGTAGTATGGGAACCCATGATATCTCCAGGGTCAGACGGATACATGTACGAATCTACGGTTTCGCTGCACCTACGCGTAGGGCTCATGCCTTATTGGGTCATGGTTTCAGCATGCCTACCTTGAGAAACCGCCAGATCTAAAACATCAAGCTTCTGCAGGGTATGGCTCCCTCCTGGGTTGCTGTTCAGGAACTTAAAATAGCCTAAGCAGCAACCCAGCCCGAGGTTGAGCACCCATGTGCCGGCAAGTGTTAGGCAAGCCGGTATCCGGGGGTCAGACTGCCACGTTCCAGGAGTATGGCAGGACAACGAAAAGAAGGCGACCTATTAAACCCTAATGGTTACCTGGAGGAACTTAATAGGGGAGCCCACTCATCCGCAGAGGGCGGGCGACGATGCCCACGACATCGGACCCAGCCCCAACAAAATGCCCAAGCTGTAGCCAGGACAGACAGCACTCTTGGCAATCATGGTCTCATCACTCTCGGGCCAGGTCCGCCTCCGGCTGCTCCTGCCAAGGCGGCCACTCCTGCAAAAGAGGCGACTTCTGCCAAGGTGGCCTCTCTTGTGGTTCCAGACAGCTTCTCCTCTACCTCATCCAGCAGTGGTCCAGAGCCAGCGTCATCGAGCAGGAGGGCCGCGCCCTGAACCCTGAAGTTTAACTCTCAGAAGACCTAAGCCCTAAACCCCAAATCCCTAAACCCTGAACCCTAAACCCTGAACCCTAAACCCTAGACCCTAAACCTTGCGAGATGTGCAGGCACCTTCAAAGTGTGATCATTAGTTCTGCGGCCTCCAGCCCTAGTTCAGTTTGTATTGACTTTATGGGCTTTGGCTATGAGACTCCCCCACTTGCAACCACTCAGAAGCCTCCAGGTTAGGTTTCCAACCTGACGCCATGTCAGATTTTTTTTATGGTTTAGGTTTTAGGTTCACGAGACTAAAGAATTACCTTAAGCCGATACTATATTGTAGATGGTGTGGTTTCCTTGAAATGTTAGCTCATCTTAATCTTAATTCCTTAGCAGCAAGCAAGATGAGGGTTTAGGTCATTTCTCAGGCCCGGATGCTGTTAAGGAAATTAAGCCGAATTGCAATAATTGTAAACGCTATCGCGCGCCCGCCTTGGCTGGCAGGGCGCGGAGCGCACGAATAGGTCATGGTATGTAGTTCACACGTGGGGTTTAGGGTCGAGGGAGTACGTAACGGAGGCAAGCCTGACTTCAGACGTGTTTGTTGCATGCCTTTTCCAACATTCATGCAGGGGCAACGCAGGGGGTTGGCTGGGCTTAGTCCATCAGCCTCTAGTGAGGGAGTTCGCAAGCTTCGAGAGTCGCAGCCGTAGAGCCGGCCTGGTCGATACACGTGGGGGTGGTGGCGGCAGGGAGAAAGGTGGTCTGCAAACGGGGAAGGGGGTTTTTGAAGGGTTCCAAACGCCCTGAGGCTGGATAGCCTCGGCGAATAAGGCACCACCATATTCATTATTCATTCATGTTATGGTTAGCTTTTTAAGTTCCTTTACAGCGGCCCAGCAGGAGTCAAGAGTCTCCTAAGTGAGGAAAGTAGGGCTGTCTCACAAACACATGAGCCATAGTCAAGACTTCTTTAAAAAGCGGTTCTATTGGGGACTTTGATAGGGGTTATGAAGGGGGATACTAGGAATTTGGATTACCCCTCGCATCAAGAATCCTTGTTTCTCTGAAAGAGTATGGACTTCAAAGAGTGAATTAGGATGTATTAAGAAGCTGAGTAGAAGACAGAGCAGGTTTCTCGCTTAATGGATCTCACAGTATATGTCCAATTTAGTTCTTAGACATTCTGGGTGCCCGCGTAACTAGCGACCAGAAGGGAGAGTGGCGTAGTCGAGTTCCGCCCTACTATATTCCTTGCCCTAAACCCTTCACCCTAAACCCTATTCCTATAACATGGCTCTGGGGGCACCACCTCTGCCATGCCAGCTTGTCGCCAACGTCCGTGTGGAAGTGCAGGGGAGGAGATGCGCCAGGGGCCTGGTTAAGGTTACTGGAATTTAGGGTTTAGGGAATAGGGTCAGGGTTTAGGGTTTACATAGGGATCATGTTCCCTAGTTCCGCGAACCCCCAGTAGGTTGAGGGCACTAGTGCGTTGTGTGGGGGAATGAAGGAATGGAAAAAGAATTGGAAACTACAAAATCCTTTAGGGTTTAGGGTTTTAGCCGCTATGAATGGGTTCATAAGGATTCCTACAATGGATTGCTGGGTTCGGTTTTCTAGTCCTTACCAACCAGCAGAGAACAAGGTTTGAGTTTTAGGCTGTGGGTTTCAAAATTTAGGTTCAGGGGTTAGGGTCTGCAATTCAGGGGGCGGTAAGAGGCAGCTGATGGACGGTCAAACTTCTGCAACCCGCAACTCTGAAGCCCAATTCGTTTTAGGTGGCCGCGGAGATGTTTCCAAGCCTCTTCAGTCGTATTCTCCAAGGACTTCATGTTATGACAGATCAAACGTCAAAAAATCTTGCTTGTAGCGTACAAATTGCAGAGTACATTCAGCATGTTGCCGGTTGAGGTTTCTGCAGGGCGATGAAGGTCGATCGAAATGTTTTCCAGAGGTATCAAACAAGAGTGAGTGCTAACATGAGCAAACGCACAAATCTGGTTTCAACTGAGTACCTTATAAGACAAAGGTAGAAGCTGAGTAATTATCAATATCATGGGTCCAGATTCCTTGTATGACTGTGCTAGAGAGAACTTAGAAATAGGCCTCAACATGACCGAGTGAGTAATCACTCAGGCCCTACCCTACCATCCTTACGAACCCCTAAAGAACCCTAAACCCTAAACCTTAAACTCGAACCCCTAAAGAACACCAGTGTCCATGTCTTTTCCCAAGTTTTCCATTTGACTCTCCACTATTCTGAGGATATTCAATAAGTATTTGGGCCCTGTATTAGGGAAGCCAGACCCCAAAGGTTTAGAGTTTAGGGTTTAGTAGCTGGAGATGGGTTGGCATCTGGTATGCTTGCAGGTTTGCCCTGATCGGGTTCTTGCAAGCCCTACATCCCATTCTGTTTGCTTCAAAGGCCACTCAAGGAGTTGGGTTAAGAAGTAAAGGTCTAGTTCCTTCCCAAACTGAAATGATCACGCCACTAACCAGATAATTGCGACCATTTGTTAGATAGTCAGACCTTAATGAGTTTTGTCACGATCTTTCCCAGCATCAGGAACCGTGTGATGAAAATCGACAGCGCTCTGAGCAAGTACAAATTGTGACAACAGCCTCCATAAGCCTTAGCCTCCCCGAAGCTCGTAAATAGCACCACTTGAACACGCAGTGTTTTGTGCAGGCTCCTTGTTGGGGTTTCATGTTAAACTTGGGGATGATAGCACTCTGATTAGACTGCACGGCCTGGGCAAGGATATTTTGATGTTGGATCCTTTGGGAGAGGAGCACCTTCAGCTGCGGACGAGCTGCCGGAAGGTGGACATGCTAGACCGGACTGTGGTCTGTACCAACCAACCCGGGACTGGACATGACATCTCCAAGCGGCCCAGATCAACGCGCAGGTGACTGCCGCATTGGCCATGCAAGCAGTAAGTGCATCCGCTGCAGGAGCGCGTGAAGCGACATTAGCTCTCCTGTCTCACAGACAGCTCACAGGTGTTGCGAAGTGGAAAATACAAAGCCTTACACTGGGTTGTTGGTGTGAGGGGATTTGGCTAAGCCGAAAGCCTCACACTCTTCAGCCCCTCAACTTTAACACTGCAAGGTAGATCCTGAACAACCTTCAGCCTGGAGAATAAAAATTGAAACTCACATTAGGGAGATTTATGGAACTGCCCCTAGGGTTCGTGGTTTAGGATTTAGGGCTTAGGGTTTGAGCCCCCGCAGAACATGGAAACTGCCATACATCCCCATAGGCTACCTATGCTACCCCGGTTTCCATGTCATTTCCATTATTCTATATCCCTAGAGATCCTCTTGGTCCCCTTACACCCTAAACCCTAAAAAACCCTAAGCACTAGATTGCACCATCATACCCCCTTTTTGGAGCGCAGGTCTTGGCGTGGCGAAACCTCCGCCTGCGCCAGAAAGGGGGCCCAGGGTTTAGGGTTAGGGCTGGGGGTCTGGGGTCTTGAAACCCGGAACCCTGAACCCTGATTTGGGACTTTTGGATTTTAAGTTCTTGGATGAGGGTGTCTGATGGAGGGGTTCGAAGGGTTTCTCGACCATCTATATAGGGTAGTACATTACGAGGTTGAGGATCAAGTATTTAGGGCTTAGGGTTTAGGCTTTAGATTTTGGAGTCTAGGGTGTAAGGTTTGGGGTTTGGGCTTCGGTTAGGTAAATCCCTCCTACAATAATAGCGATTAACTGTAGAGTTCATAGGGCCTTGATATACCGACAATAACCCCGTGTGGTACCCATTATTGGGTGGGGATTGACCCTAAACCCTATCCGCTAAACCCCAAACCGTAAACCCTGAATCC
>CAJNIZ010040324.1:40019-57767 GCA_905231905.1 Symbiodinium pilosum
GTTTAGGGTTATAGTCCCCCTTAAGTAGATAGAATATGGGGTATATGGGGATCACATTATAATATACCCAAAGCCATATTCTATCTACTTAAGGGGGACTATAGGGGCTTAGGATGCCCATTGGAGTGATCAAGCTTTGACTCTGGACACTACACCCTCAAACCCCTAGATAATCCGAAGCTCCAAAACCCGAGTCTTGAACCCTAAGCCCCAAGCCGTGAGCCAGTCATACCACACGTTTTCGGCAAGTTGCCCAGCTAAGACTGTAGGATTTAGTTTTTAGGATTTATGGTTTAGGATTTGGGCCCTGGTTTGATAGGCCTTCATGTCCTGTTCATCAGCTGTTTGGCAAGTGGGAGTCTCTCAGACAGTTCAAATTCCGGTCCCTTCTTGTTCGTCGTGCTCATAATAGCACAGATACCTGTGTAATTTCGCCTGGGCCAAGACAGGTTTTGCTTCGGGTAGTGGGCGCTGATCTGACCCTGACGAGGCGGGCCAAAGCCCGGAATGCAGGGGTATTTCCAAACAGAAGGGTCCGCCCTGAGCCACCCCTAAGTAAAAGACGACTCCTCATCATAGATCCCGCTAAAATGGCCACCGCTCATCCTAAAAAACCCTAGACCCTGAACCTTCAACCCTAGCCCAGACTCCCCGCATCCCTCCTTGCCCGTATGCACCCCCAAAACCCCAAACCCTAAGCCCTACGCATCCTTTCTCAAATGTTTTAAAGGAACCCTTATGTTGGGCAACCAGAGCTGCAAAGCCCTGAACCTGAATCCTTTCTTGGAGGATCAGGGTTTAGGGTTTAGGGTTTAGGGTTTCGAAGTTGGTTTAAGGTTTCGGGTTTGCGGTTGTTCCAACCTCGATATCTGTACTTCAAAGCCCCCAAAGTTCCGTGTTAAAAGGGTTATGATTTGGTTATAGTTTATCATTGTTACAATGATTATGGCTATCTCACACCCTGAGCCTAAAAACCTCAAATCCTGAACCCGAAACCGTAGACCTTAAATCCTAAACCCTCCATTCCAAACCTTAAACCCCCAACCCTAAACCTCTAAACCCTGAACCCTAAACCCCAAACCCTAAACCCCGAAACTCCAAACCCAACCCTGAACCCCAAAGCCTAAACCCCTGAACCCTAAATCCCTGAATCCTAAAGCCTAAACTCTAAACCCTAAATCCCAGAAGCCTAAACCCCTGAACCCTAAACCCTGAATCCTGCATTCCAAACCTTAAATTCCAGAACCTATGCATTCGAGGCCCGGGGCGGCAGCAGGGGCCGGAGACCTGCACTTGGAGGTCAGGAGAAGGGGGTTAGGGTTAGGGTTTAGGGTTTGGCGGGGTTTGGGGTTTAGGGTTTGGGGGGGTTTTGGGGTTTAGGGTTTGGGGTGGTTTGGGGGGGTTTGGGGTTGAGGGTTTGAGGTTAAGGGGGGAGAGGGACAAGGGTTGAGGGTTTTGATTTGGGGCTTGGGGAGGAGTCTGGTGCTCTTGGGGATCCTAGGATCTCTGGGGATTATTGAGGGATATCGGGGTTGAGGTTGGGCTTGGAGTCTGGAGTTTAGGGTTTAGGGTTTAGGGTTTAGGGTGTAGGGTCTCAGCGAGTTGGGGTCAGGTTTTTGGGAGATGGGCGTTTCATTTCTAATCGGTTTCTAGAGAGTGAGGTGACGGTTTGGGGATTGTATGGGTGTTTCTCTCGAAACAGGGAGCCCATGAGAATGCTAGGGATATGTGCGGATTATAAGCGGGTTGCAAGGTCCTTATTTGGGATCATGGAGGGGGTTCTTTTGAGGAGCTCCCATATCGGAATGACAGCCGTAAGGATCCATGCCCTTGTTCGCGACATGCCGCGAGGGGTTTCGGGTTCTTGTTTTGTGGAGTGACTTTGAGTTAGCAGATTCCGTCATCCGTTTGCAACTGATCGCTCTGAATCGATGGAGTGTTTTTTCCTTGGCTGGCATCAGCCTGGCTCTAGATGTTAACTTTTTTGGGAATCCCATTGATACTAGTAGGGAGATTGAAAGATTGACTGTAGGACGGGTCCTGGAGTCAGCTGAGTTTTGGAGCACACACAGCTGAGTTGGGGCACTGTTGGACTTACATTGTTTTTTGCTTCCAAAGCATTCTGTTGACTTTTCCTGCTACTTTGTATCTAGGGGGTGCGTTCGGGGACGGTAAACGTACTCCTCTCAGACACTTATACTTACTACCTGTGGCAGCTTTGGTTGTTGTACTGCTCCTACGCCCCACAGGCTCAATTTCTAAAAAGGAACCAGAACCGACTACCCGATACCTTAAACCTTAAATCCCACACCCTTAAACCGCAAGCCCCAAGCCTTAAAACCCTTGACAAAGCCTCTGCCCTCACAGGTCCTAGACAACGAAGGCTTGCTTCAGGACTGCTCCCGGTTGGTGGAAGACCTCCTAAAGTTCAGGAACACAAGGGCTTAGGGTTTTCGGGTTTAGGGTTGGGGGTGTATGGTTTGCTGTTACATATGGTAGTTTAGGATTTCAGGTTACGTTTAGGGTTCAGGGTCTAGGGGAACCCCCACTGCAGATTATACAACTGGACTGTTATGGTGACCCAAGAAATGCTACCTTGAATTTCGAACCTCCTTTTAAGAATATCATGGGATTCAGGGTCTACGGTTTCGGGTAGAAGCCTGAATAATTACCAATATTATGGTCCCTTCAAAGGCGCTCTAGAGACCTACAGGGTTTGTGTTTTAGGGTTTAGGTGTTTTGTGGGCAGAATAACATTCAATGGGGCATGACATGGAAAAGTTCAAGGATCATGAATTGGAAGCTGGAGTTGCTTATGTAGGGGATCATGGGGATTCCATAATGCAGAAGGTCGAATAATTATCGATACTGTGATCTTAGATTCCTTGCATAAATGTGGTATGGGGTGCAGGAAATAGACCTCAAACGATATTGGTTATTCTTCAGGCTTCTACATGTCGGGGTTTGGGGCTTCCTGTTGAGGCGGTTCCAGTTGATGAAGGGTGGTATTCGAGGGGTTTAGGGCTTAGGGGATTTAACGGGCTTAGCGAGCACCCCTTGAAGAGCACGGCTGCCAGGCTCTCAAAGAGGAGCACATGAATGCTTGCGTGCAAGGCGGCTCTTGCTTCGCACTGTAGGGTTTGGGGTTTAGGGCTCAGGGTTTAGAGGTTTCAAGCACATCTCGTATACGGGGATCTTATGGGCCCCGTTCAGGAGTTTATAGGGGATGTATCATGGCTGCACAGGGATGTATATGGTTTAGGGTTTGTAAACGTTGGGTCTTTTCCTTCTTGAGGGTTCCTAGCAGAAATACTATAACATTTTTGAGCTCTGTTGGGGGATGTTTTTTGAGGGTTCCTAGAGCAAGGGCTATAGCATTTGGGCTGTACTTGGGGAACGCTAATTTGAGAAATCCCTAGTTTCAATTTCTGGTACCTTGTTAAGTTGTTCCAGCGACTGCACAAAGCCCTAAACTCTAAACCTTCTGACCATTAAGCAGTGAGCCTGAAGCTGGACAAGGTCGACAACCAGCAGACAAAGAGTTGAACAATCGAAGCCAAAGTAAACATGAAACGGATTGAGCTTTTACGTCACCCAAGCCCTAGACCCTCAACCCCAAGCCCTGAAGCGGCTTCTATTTCTCCGCAAGCCTACTGAGCTAGCAGCCCAAGCTGTCATAAACATCACTTCCACGCAATGCCTTGGGCTATCCCTGACATTGGCGCGCTTAAGGCCACATTCTCTAACTCTCATTGCGGTGCCAAGGACTACGAAAGCACAAGCTGTTCCCCAATTTTGGGACATTGGTACAACTCCGCTGGTGGATGCATATGTTCATGCCTCCATGGACTAAATGGCTGCTTGGCTACCAGATCCTAACCCTAAACCCTAGGCCCTAAACCTAGAGCTGTTACAGGGGCCTGAAGAGATGCCATGATAACATAAGCTGCCCTTTAGGCCTAAACCTGTCAAATCCTGAAGCTCTCTCCTTGCCCCCCAAACAGTCCCCCTTAAGTAGATACTATAGTATATAGGGGGTATATAGGGATAATGGAAAAGAAAATGGAAACTACTATAGATTAGGGCAACTGCGGACGGTACCGTGTACTGGCAGTGCATTGCTTCACTGGCGCTGGAGATCTGGAGCAATGGCTTTGAAGCGAGCGGCAAAAGAGTGGATGGAGGAATCCTTGCACCACCCTATATACGTGATACCCTGGGAATTACAGTTCCCTAAACCCTAAGCCCTCAGCCCTTGTAGTTCATTGGGATCCAAAATGGTGCAAGATGTCCTCCATCCACCGAAGGGTATGGGAAGCGGCCGAGCGGAGTGCCATGGACGCCAGCGGGGAACAAGCTCAAATGGTTTAGGGTTTAGAGTTTGAGGCCTAGGGTTTAGTTAGGATTTAGGGCTTAGGGTTTAAGGTTTAGGGTTTTCCACATCCTGCGAAGCTACAAGTACATTTGATTCGTACTTAGGAGTTTGCCCAAATAGGGCGATCCCAAAAAGGACCCCAAACTATCTTCATCCTTATGATAGGGCAAAATTATAGCCCTTATTCTAGGGACCACCCTCAAAATCATAATCCTCATTATCGGGTCACCCCCTGCCCCCCCAAAAAAGAGTGTATCCTTAATTTTGGGTAATCCCCACTTTTGATTCGTAATTGCCGGCGGGGATGTTGGTGCCGTCGTCAGAGGGCCAGGCCCAAAGCTTAACTTCTCAGCTGCGAACATGGAATTTACCAGAACCCCTCCCCGGGGCTAACTTATACCACGCATTTCTGCACTGGGAGCTCGGCTCCACAATCAAGTAAGTGTAAGCCCTAAGCCCTAAACTGTAAATCCCTAAAGCCTAATCCCTAAATTCTAGACCCTAAACCTCAAACCCTAAACCCTAAACCCCTTAAACCCCTAAGCCCATTACTTTGGAAGGCTTGGTCTTCCACGAGGAGCAACATGCCAACCACCGGGAGGCGGCCGCGCCGTGCTACCTTGCTTGCTCCAGTCCCCTTGTAGCAAAATTCGGGGTGCCTTAAAGGGGGTTTATAGGGATTATATAGGGGTGATAGGGGATATAAGGTTCAGGATTTAGGGTTTCCATAGAGCCTTCTTCTGGGGGTCCCAATCATAAGATTACAGTATATAGGGGTCTACATTTGGGTCTCCTCAGTCATGGAAGCTACCACATGGTAGTTTCCCTAGATAAGGGGACCCCAATATAGACCCCAAAATACTATAATCCTTTTTATGGGGACCCCCAAAAAGGTACCCCTAATTTTGGGAAACCCCCAAATAACAAACCCTAAACCCTAAGCCCTAAACCACCAAATAACTGCCATGCTACCAACAGTGTGGAAGTGAATTTGCAAAAGAGTTGACAATGAAACGGACGGTGGGGCTGTCTGGCGCGGAGTTTTGCTGAAGGTTTTTTGTGTTATGTTGGGTACTGCCCCCACCCAGTAACAGTTGGATAACAAATATAATATGGTTATGTATAGCCCTCAATAGGACCCCTAAAAGAGACTGTTACTTGGTTGGGGCAGTACCGAAGTGTTATGTAAACCCTCAACCCTAAACCCTAAACCTTAAACCCTAAACCCTAAACCCTAAACCTTAAACCCTAAACCTTAAACCCTAAACCTTAAACCCTAAACCCTAATGACCCAAACGGAAGAATACAGATCATTCCTCGGGCTTGTATAGGCATGTCTCAGAAGTAGGTTCATGCTTTGGGTCATTCCCCCACCCAGTAACTGTCCTTAAAGGGGCCTTATTAAGGGGCTATTATAATTCCTACTACCCCTTGTGGTAACTGTTACTGTATGGGGGAATAACCCAATTCACGCTCACTAGATTCGATTTTGCCATGTGAACTCCCAAGAAAGGGAACCATGCTTCTGCAAAAAAAATGCATTCTGGCATGAACATATAGGGGCCTAAATACTGACGAATATCATTTTGAGGTCCATTTGAGGTACCCTATACTGTGAATGTAAAAGGAAGAGTCAGGGGTGCAACCTTGGCAGCATAGCTTGGGATTCAAGCAGTATCTAGGTTTAGGGGTTCGAGGAGTGGCGTGTATGCCTGTCGGTTTGGGGTTCAGGGTGTAGCGTGTGCGTTTGGGGTTTCGGGCTAAGGGCTTCGGATGTTGGAGTCTTGGATACCAAAGCCCAAACTTAGAAAAACAAAGCACGTCAGGAGCAAAAGGATGGCGACAGCGATAGCAAATAGCTATTACCCAAGAAAAGCGTGGCTCTTGTGTAGATGAAATTTGCTTCACTTTCTCAGGCGCTTGAGTAGCAACTTGCTCAGATTTTCAGCTCAAGCTCACAACTTTCCGGAACTCTGCTTCCGCCAACATGGCGCCGGCTGCTTGACGCAAAGGTTTTCGGATCTGGTATTTGAGGTGTGATTTTTCATACATATGGCCCAGAGTTGGGGGCTATGCTTTCGGCATGCTCAGGGTTTCTGGCTGACTGCTTAAGAGCTTACACACCTCCCTAAACCCCAGGCCCTAAACCCTGAAACTAAAAACCCAAACCAGAAGTGTGCGGTTTGACGGCTGCCGCATAGGAGTTCTGTTCGAGTAGGCCTGCTACTTCCTACGGTCCATATGGCAGCTTGTCAAAGTTCTCATCCCTCTTCGGGTCCCTGGTAGAATACGGCCCCTAAAATGTAGTGTACCCAACAGGGGACCTGAATTCGAAGACACACATGTGAGACTTTGAATGTCTTGGGAGAAATAGATCCCTCAACCCTTTACCAACAAATCTTGCACGACAGTTGGAAAGGAATGGAGGACCTAAACCCAAAACCGTAAACCTTAAATTGTAAAGCGCCTTGCCGCAAAAACCCAGAGAGCCCAACATACCAGAGATATACTTTAAATGATTTTCGGATCCCCGCTGCGATTTGAGGACTATCCCGTACTTAAGGGCCCCATAAACCCTGCAATCTCCTCGTAGACTCAGATTTCCCTAGATATCCCTATGTAGGGTTTAGGGTTGAGGAGGGTTTAGGGTATTGGGCCCTGTATTTGTTAAGCATGGGATATTGCGGGACCGAAACCTGGACCAAGAGTTGTAAGAGCAGGGGCTTCGTGGGTGAAGGGGAGCGTTTGGGGCTTTTAGGGTTCAGGGTTTTCAGGGTTTGTAGAGTTTGGGGTTTTTAGGGATTCTAGGGTTTAGTTTTTTAAGGGTTTGTGGACTTTGGCATGCCCTGAATCCACGAGCCCCAAAAACCCCACTGTGGTGATGGAGTTTCCCTTGGAGAGAGTCAAACAGCGCTGCGCTTGGAAAAGCCACTTGGTAGGTTGTGAAAGTTGTGGTCACTAGCAGACCCGAACATTCAAGGTCCCTCCCCCCCCAAAAAAATAGAAATTGATTAATCCCCAATCCCCATACCCTAAACCGTAAACCCTAAACCCTCATGAATCCTCAACTGGTAAGCCCTAATCCCTATAGACCTTACTCCCAAGACCCAAGTTATGTTAGGATGTAGGGTCAGTGTTTAGGGTTTAGGGTGTAGGGTTCAGAGTCTCAGGATCTAGGGTAGGGCCCAAGAGAAGCAGGATTTTGACTCCAAAGCTCTCTACACCTTCAACCCCACACCCCAATCTCCACACCTGTACCCTAAGCCCTAAACCCTAAAACCTGACCCTACACCCTAAACCCTAAACCCTAAACCTTAAACCCGACACCCTAAACCCTAAACCCTAAACCCTGACCCTAAACCCTACACCCTAAACCCTAAACCTTCAATCAATCCTGAACCCCGTCAACCCGCAGCCGAGGTTCAGTCTCGCTTCATTGCCGCAGGCCATTTGTGATTGCCCTGCCACTAATCCCCCTCCCAGCATTAATGTCAAGAATAGCCCCCCCCCCACCCCGTCATAATAGAACACTCTTAATATCGTACCCTTATCTATCAGGGTGTTGTCAATGGGGTTATGATAAAGATTAACCCCCAAAACCGAGACCGTAAATCCTATACATCCCCCGGACTCGTTTACTGGGACCTAAAAGTACTTGAAGGTTCAGGGGAATTCGTAAGCAATCCAACTCCAAGCGGGGGACGTGCACTCCACGTATAACCTACTAACCCCTCTGAACCTTCAAGTACCCACCATTTCCACCATTTCCTGGGTTGCTGGTCAGGAACTTAAACTAAGTTTCTGTTGCAAGGAGACCCTATGGTGTGTTATATACCCATAGTATAGTGACTTAAACTAAGTTCCTCAACAGCAGCCCAGTAGAATCAGGGTCATCTTAGGTAAGAGTCTCTTCTTCAAGTACCTCTAAACCCTAAACCCCAAACCCTAAACCCCAACCCCTAAACCCTAAACCCTAAACTCTAACCCCTAAACCCTAAACCCCAAACCCACTAAAACTCCAGGTCTAGGCGCGGGCCTGGTTGCTTCCACGGCTTTCGTGGCGCCCTCCACGGGCGGCGCCGAACGCCAACTACGAGGAGGTGTCCTCGGTTTTTGGGGGTTTTGGATGTAAGTTTGGTCATTCCCCCTCCCAGTAACTGTCCTTAAAGGGGCCTTATTAAGGGGGTTCTTATAACTCCTATAACCCATTGTGGTAACAGCTACTGTAAGCGGGAATGACCCAAGGTGTAGGGTTTAGGGTGTAGGGTTTAGGGCTTTAGAAGTTTTGGGTTTAGGTTTAGGGTCTGGCGTTTAGGGCTTAGGGGCTTAGGGCTTAGGGTCTAGGGTTTTGGGTTTGGGTGCTAGGGTTTAGGGTTTGCTAGTCGAAATCTTGAGCCCCCAAAGCCCAATCCGTAGAACCTGAGCCACAAAGCTCTTACCTGTCTGGTCCTTTAAGGGGGATGACGGGGTGCAAGAGTCATGGTTTTGTGTAAAAGGCTAAGAGTTTAGGGGTTAGGGGACCTGTAGCTATCCTACATGATCCCGTACAATACAGTATCTATTCCTCCCCCATGGCCTCTTCGGCACCGGCAAGTAGAGACCTTGAGAGCAATGAGGGCTAGGGCGCAAAGACGGGCTTAGGGTTACAACTAGGGGTCATCCCAGTTTAGCCCACATGCTCCGGAGCCAAATTTCATTCCCAAGATTTGTAAAGCTCGCCCAGGGCTGCTCTACTCAGAGATCCCAATATACTTTGATTAAGGGGATATGCCTCACATGATACTAGGATCCCTAACAATTATAGTTTAAGTGAGAGATACCAATATACCTCCACCAAGGGATATATGATATGCTTCAAATGATACTAAGAGCCCAAATATAGTTCCAGGAGGATTCCTGAATTGGGAGGTCTTGAGGCTCCCTTGGTACTAGAAAGGTCATGCCTTTGATTGGAGGAACACGTTCTCATTCTTAACCAATAGGGTTTAGGGTTTAGAGGTTTAGGGTTTCCCTTAGCGTCCCCTCTAGTAGTCCCCTATATAATCCCCCATATAACCCCATATAACCCCATTTAAGGAGTCTAGACTAGAGGTCCTCTAGTCTTTCTTACTGGGAGATGTCCTTGCGACATGTCCCTCTCCGGACGCTATACCCCTGGACCGATATTTCAACCCCAAGTAAAGTAGGTGATTTGAAGTCTAAAGCCCCATAGAGACCTTTGTATTACCCCCATGAACTTTATGTATACCCTTACATATACCCTTATATAACCCCTACATCCCTTTTAAACTATATACCCTCATATACCCCCTATAGACCTTATACATACACTCTTGTATATATAACCCCTAAGGAGAACAAGCCCCAAAGGTGCGATTGCATCCTCCGCCCAGCCTTCCCAGACGGTCCAGCAGACGTTTGGAACCCAGTGTTGTTCAAAGTCACTCCGAACCCTTAAACCCAAGCTCTAAACTGGGTGGCTATTAAGGAATTCGTTTTACGTTGCTACATTGGGGAAAGCATATTAATTACTATATGTACCCATTATGGTTACTGTATTTAAGTTCGTTCACAGCAACCCAGGAAACATCTGCAGACAAACCAACCCCCTGCATATGCATTATACCGCCCGATACCTTCGGTCTTGATTTTGGGCATGGAATGCGAGGGGGCTTGAGGTTCAGGGTTGTGGTTTCCAATGTGATATGCTCAGTGTGTCGTTGATACTATGGCAACAACTTGTGATCACCTTAGTTAGGGGTTTTGTATTGTTGTCATCCCTATAAGCGGCTTTCTTTGCAGCATAACCCGGTGCTTGAAACTTGAAACTGCAAAGGGTCCAAGCGCTCGAGGTGCACGGGCTTTAGCGTTTGACTTCTACGCATTTCTGTGGCCCTTCAGATATTCAAGCATTTGCTGCATTACCCCGAAGCTCTTAAACCCTGGACCCCAAACTGTCTGGCTAAGGATTGGGGATGTGGAGGCCTAGCTTAGAGGCTCGGGTATTTGGAGGCCTTGCTAAACGCTGAGGCATCCAGGTCTTTGGGGCATTCTGGATATGGGTGCCTTGACCCTAGACCCTGAACTCGAGAGCATAGAGCATGAGTTTAGGGTTTAGGTTTTAAGGTTTAGCCGCTGGTTGTTTCAGAAGGTGGTCGACGGGGGGATTGTCAATCTTCGGAGGGGCGCATGCAATGTAGCGCTCTACATGTTGGCCCCCAAGCAGAGTCATTGATTCGATGAACACCTGCTACTTGGAGATTCAAAAGCCAGCTAGAGGTTCCCTAAGTCCCCCACCATGGTTTTAGTTGGGCTAAAACTGGGTTCCGCGTGCCCTAAACCCTAGAGCCCTAAACCCTGAATCCAAAGCCCTAAAGCCTATACAACTCCTGAACTCTATAAGCCCTGAACCCTGAACTGGGTTGCTGCCAAGAAACTGAAATGAACTTACCATGATGGGTATACACATCTACATATATATATATATATGTAGTAAATAATGGGGTGTCCCCAATATAGTAACCTAAATTAAGTTCCTTCACGGCAGCCCAGTAAACTGTCAGACCGGTCTGGCCAAGGAAATCTGGCGACGGTCTTGCTGCGCTTGCAGTGGTGGGTGCAGCTCGGCAGGGCAGTTTACAGTAGGGTTTCGGGTACTCCTCAATCAAAGATTTGGGGTACACAGCTAAACTGAGGAAGATACCTTAGCCTTACATGATTCTAGGATCACTAGTTCGATTTCTGCATGGATCATTCCATTTGTTTTTCTGGGTTTGCGGGCTGCCGCCCTAAACCCTAAATCCTAAACCCTAAGCCCTTGTTGCTAGTGAACAGTGCTTACTGTAACAAGGTCCTAGCAGAAGACCAGCGGCTCGAGGGCTCTCCCTCGTTATGGTTTAGGGTTTAGGGTTTTAGGGTTTAGGGCCAAGGGTTTAGGGTTTAGGGTTTTGACTCCTCATTTGTTAGGGGTTGGGGGCTTAAAGTCTTAGACTCCCTTGAGCATGTGGCAAGGAGTGACAAATCTAGGGTTTAGGGTATAGTAATGGGCTAGCCAGACACTCTCGTTCCTCCTCCACACGGTTTGGGGTTAAGGGCCTAGGGTACAGGGTTAGATTTGGGGCGTTTAGGGTCAGTCTTCTTCTCTCTCACCTGAAACAGGGCTTGCGAGGGAGCGATCCCTCCCCTACACAAACATGAAAGCTGAAGAAGGGTGCATGTGGACGACTGTCCTCTTAACAGAGAGCGGTCCACACGTTTCCCTGTTAGTTTGAGTCAGGGTATACAGGGATTAATGGGCTTTCACTGTGGAATTGCTTGAGTCCCCAAACCCTAAACCCTAGTGTTTTTTGGGAAGGTTTCTGCGTGAAGGCTTTCCTGGGCAGCAAATCCTGCGGTCCGACAGGTTTGGTCGAGGTTCGGGCAATCATAGCCCAATCATAGCAGACTTAAGGTTTGGGGTCTAGGTTTCAAGCCTAGCTAGGGCCCTAGGGTTTAGGGTTTGGAGTTTCGGGTTTGGGGGCTTCTGGTTTGGGGTGTATAGTTGGGTCAGAGCTACACATCTTTCTTAAGAACCCTGAACCTCCAAGTACCCTGTTAACCTTATCAACCCCTAAGCTCAAGCTTCTGAAGATTCGTTTATACACACCCCTAACCCTAGACCCTAGACCCTAAGCCCTAAACCTTATAATTCCCCTTGAGTAGATAGAATAGGGGTTATATGGGGACCTTACTATAATATACCCGAAACCATATTCTATCTACTTAAGGGGGACTGTAACCCTAAGCATATTATCTTCATGGCAAACTTCTAGAAGCAAACTGTCTTCACAACCGCTGAAGCCAGGGTTAAGGGTTTAGGCAAAAAAATTGAAATGTGTGCAAAGGCCTGTCACATCGTCCTTCTGCTGGTTTGGTTGGTGCGTGGCCTTGTTTTTTGGCAATTTGTGGTCCCAGTTCCTTAGGCTCTAAGTAAGGAACAGGCCAAGTTATAGCCAGGTACTGTCCTGTAGTCCCTCAAAAATACCATTGTGGATATGGTAGTTTCCCAAAATAGGGGGACCCCAATATAGACCCCAAAATACTATAATCCTTATTATTGGGACCCCCAGAATGGTACCCCTAATTTTGGGAAACCCCCATATCGTCATTCTTTCGTGCCATAATGCCCCTTGAAAACCTAAACCCTAAACCCTAAACCCTACATATCCCTATATAACCCCTATATAAGGTCATTCTTTCGTGCTATAATACCCCTTGGCTGAGGCTTGAGAGGGGTTCCAGTTTTGAAGCCGCCTGAGAGCTTCTCTAGGCTGATGCTGGCTAACCCCAATAAGAGCTATAGTCTAAACTCCTTAAAGGGTGGTTATATAGGGGATTATATAGGGGACTACTATAGGGGTTATTAAGGGGGATACCAGGAGTTTAGACAATGGCACATAACGTGTTGTTGTGGGCACAAGGCGACTCGCAAGCGCGCTTCGTCCACACACAGAATGTCTTCCTCAAAGCTTGCGGAGATGTACACAAAGCAGGAAAGACTTGTAAAGCCCAGGCGATTTTGGGCCTTGAAGGATCCCTCATCCTAAGCCCCCAAGACTCGAAACCCTAAACTCTCAACCCTAAACCTTCAACCTCTATGAGCCGAAGCCCAGAGCCCTGAGTGCCCAAGCCTTCAACCCGGTTCAACCCTAATTGAGTCCCAAAGCGTTAGACCTACACCTCTGAAGCCTGAACCTCCCTGGTTTAGGGTTTGGGGTTTAGGGTTCCAAACCCATACCCAAAGCTTAAATCCCAAATCCTGAGCACTAAGGGTTTAGGGTTTAGGCTTTCCTAAATCCTTAGCTCCAACATTTAAGCCCCAAAGCTTACGCCCCCCCAAAAAGAGTCCTAAACCCTAAACCCTTAAACCCTATACCCTTAAACCCTAAACCCTATATGCACCCTAAACCCTAAACCCTTAAACCCCTACGCAGTTTCAAGGCCGGCCTTGCTGCGTTTCGCAGCAGTTCGCGCGTTCAGGCTGGGACGGGATTAGATAGGGATTCTATAGGGATTATATAGGGAATACAGAGGGAACATATAGGGAATATATAGGGAAGATATGGGAGTATATAGGGAATATGTAGGGAATATGTAGGATATATAGAAATATATAGGGAAGATATGGGAGTATATAGGGAATATGTAGGGAATATGTAGGATATATAGGAAATATATAGGGAATATTTAGGGATTATATAGGGATTATATAGGGTGTATATAGGGACTATACAGGGATGATATAGGAATTATGTAGGGAATACATAGGAAAATGGGGTAGAGGTATATGGGGTTATATAATATCGGGATTACGGAAAAGAAGCTGGAAGATACTATAATGGAGTGGGCTGACAGATGTTTGTATTGGTGCTAAGGTGGATGGAGGAAGTCTTGCATCCCCTGAAGATTCCCGAAGCGTTGGGGTTTAGGGTTTTCAGAGTTTTAGGCTTTGGGGTTTAGGGGTTTCGGGTGTGGGTTTAGGGGTTTAGAGGTTAAGTGACTTTGGGTTTAGGGGTTTAGAGGTTTAGAGTTTAGGGGTTTAGGGGTTTAGGGTTTAGGGCTTAGGGTGCTTACTAAGGGAGCTCGTGATGGCCATCCCTGAACCCTTAAGCGGGTGGGCTTCAGGCGGAACACAGTACTGGAAAGCTTACGGGTTGGCAAAGGGTTTAGGGTTTTGCAGCATCCAATTAGGGGGTCATCCAGGATACGCGCACGTGGTGCTTGCTTGGCAAAGGTAGGTGCGTTGCGCATCGTTTTTTTGGGGTGTCCTTTTCGAAGCGGCAGCAGGACGAATCACTAAATCCTGAATGCAGACAGTCCAAGATCCTAATCTTAACCTCAGGGTCAAGACCCTAAACCGGAAATCCTCAATCCTAAGCGGCAAATCCGAGACCCGCAGGGTATAGTCTAAGGCACCTGAAGCCAGTGGGGAAGAGTTGAAGGCTGAGAGAGCTCTCTGAACTTGTTGGTGCTTCAGGGCGCGTGGGGTGGATCCTTAGGGTTTATGGTTTTAGGGTTTTAGGGTTTTAGGGTTTAGGGTTTTAGGGTTGAGGGTTCTAATTCAAGGTTCAGGGTGTAGGGTTAAGGCCTCGGGTTCAGGGTTTAGGGGGCGGCTTGCTGAGTGGATCCTCTTAATCGTCCTAAGATGGTCCCCGATGGTAGCTTTTTTCACACCCTGTTTGGAGGGTCAGAGGGGCTTTATAAAGCAGCAAGTAAGCCATGAACCGTATACCCGACGCACTTGATCCTGAACCCCAAGCTTGAACATTTGAACCCTCAGCGTTACATCCTGAAGCTTACATTTTGGCCTTTACCGCAGAACCTTAAGATTCTTGAGCCCAAAAGCCCTTACATCCTTATCATTGGGACTCCCGACAGGCAAATGAATCCTACACCCTCAGCCCTACACCCCTAATTACACCCTAACCTTTAAGCTTCTAAACCCCTAAAACCCTGAACCCCTAAGCCCCTGAACCCCTAAGCCCCTGAACCCCTAAGCCCATAAACCCCTAAACCCCTAACCCCTAAACCCCTAAACGTCCTAAACCCCTAAACCCCTAAACCCCTAAACCCCTAAACCTCCTAAACCCCTAAACCTCCTAAGCCCCTAAACCCCTAAACCCCTAAACCCCTAAACCTCCTAAACCTCCTAAACCTCCTAAACCTCCTGATTCCTTTTGTTTCAGGCCAAGGCAGCCGCGTCGGTGGAGGCCTGGCTTCCTCAACTGTTAGTTCCTAGAGAGGTGAAGGGTTTATAGGGATTAGGGTTTAGGGCTTAGGGTTTAGGGTTTAGGGTTTAGGGCTTAGGGTTTAGGGTTTAGGGTTTATGGGGATTATATGGGTTTGTTTAGGGATTATAGGGTACATATTGGGGTTATATAGGGATAGTGGAAAAGAAAATGGAAACTACTATAGTGGGTTATATAGGGACTACAAGGGTGTAGGGCTTAGGGTTCAGGGCTTATGGTTTAGGGCTTAGGGTTAAGGGCTTAGGGTGTGAGGTTGAGGGCGCAGGGCTTTGGGTTTCAGGTTTGGGGTTTAGGGATGTAGAAGCAGGATGTAGGGTTTGAGGGTTTATGGTGGCGAATTACAATGGAAAATTGGACTTTAGAGGGGTTTGTAGGGGTGACTGCCAATATTATAGCCCTAGATTATGGTACAGGGTACCTCAATAGACCCCAAAGAATACTGGTAGCTGGGCCTTTCACTATCAGAATAGGGAATTCAGGGTTTGAAGGTTCAGGTTTTAGGGTTTAGAGTTTAGGATTTAGTGTTTAGGGCAAGTTCGAAGTTCAAAGTGATGCCCAACCCCAAGCCCTAAGAGGCTCTAGGGTTTAGGGTTAAGGATTTAGGTTTTTAGGGTTTAGGATTTAGATTTTGGGTTTACGGTCTGGGGTTTAACCTAAAACCCTAAACCCCGCCAACCATCCTTGCTACTCATTTGTAGGGAATGCAACGTCAAAGACAAAACTACAAAAACGAAATGGAAACAGCTGGTTTATAGGGTTCATGGTTTTAGGGTGTAGGGATTACATAGGATCCAGGGTTGAGTTGCTGGCTCTTCGTAGGGATAGAAGGAATGTTATATATGTGGAGTAACGGACCCCTTACTCCATTCCATCCAAACACGTAGCAAGTAGCACGGAACCCCGTATAGCCTGCTTTCTTATTGGTTCTTCGTAGGGAATAAGGGAATAAAATCCATACAATCCCTATAACCCCCATCTAACCCCTGTAATCCCCACATAGTCCCGAAATAATCCCTTAAACTGCATACATAACATATTCCTTACCTCCTTACCGAGCCCCAGTAAGTTTTAGAAAGCACAGCGGTTCAGATAGGCTCTTTTTGTTGGTTCCATGCTGGTCTGGTGGAGGGTAGGGTTAAGCCCTAAACTCTAGGGTTTAAGGTTTAGGGTTTAGGGTTAAGCCCTAGACCTTAAACCCTAAACTCTAGTCTCTAGAGTCTGAGGGCCGAGGGTTTTCAGTGCCTAAATCTTAAAACCTAAATCCTAAACCCTAATCCTTAAGCCCTAAACCCTAAGCCCTAAACCCCAGACTGTCAGTATGATGGTTACCCATGAAGAAGTCAGGTTGGAGTTCTGAGTGGGCGTGGTAGCACAGTGACTGTAATCTGTAATATAGGCTACAGTTTAAACTCCTTAAAGAGGGTTATCTAGGGGGTTATGTAGGATTAAGCTCCCTAAAGGGGGTTATATAGGGGACTTCTATAGGGGTCATCAAGGAGGATACTAGGAGTTGATCATGTAGGCATTTCCCTGAAGACGAGGCCCCCTAATTCGCCCAAAGCAGTATAGCCCTTATCATAGGGAATCCTGAAAAGGGACCCGTGATTTTGGGAAATTCCTGCTGAGATCAAGGATCTATCATTGTCCGGGGTCTGTAAAAGAAGTAATGATTCGACTGTGGCTTGCATGGTGCCGGGATGACACGGGGGGTGGCATCCGTTATCCGTGTTACCCTAAATCCCATAACCAGAAACCCGGAACCCTCGTACTGGGTAGTCTCCTGAAACTGGTACAGTGCGGGTACCCATATTTAGGTCTGTCATAATGCGGGCCCTCAACTAGTGCCCTAGGCCATCATCCCCTGTGAATTAGGCAAGCTTCTGCACAGGGCTTGTCTAGAGTGATTTCTTTTCAAGGTCTCAGGTGCTCAACTTGGAAGTCTCTCAAAAGAGTCGACACCCAATCCCCAGTAGAGACCAAAACCCTTAACCCCTAAATCCTAAACCCCAAACCCTCCAACGTAACCCTTTTGCAATTCCTATATTCCTGGAGCTCCTGAAGGCCGGTTTCCTGGGTCCCAGTTATGGGCCTCAAATATAGAGGCCTAAATAATTACCAATATCATGGTTCCGTATTCCTTATACGATTATGGTCTATGTTGCCTCAAATGGACCTCAACATGATATTGGTGATTATTTGGGCCCCTGTAGTACTTTGGAGTTTTACGGTGAGGGCGTGTTACTTTGGGTGTTGCCTATCGCAAAGAGCTTTGGATTTTGGTTTGGAGCTGTAGCATGTATGCTTTTGGACTCCCTTCGACCATTATTATAACCTCAGGCGTACTGTCATGTAGTTCCGCGATCATACACTGTTGAGATGCTGTCGCAGGGCAAGGATGTGTCCACAGACCTAAGCCCTCAACCCAAACGCCTAGTTTGCAGGCTCCGGAGCCGCCAGTATTCCAGCCTTCCGAGCAGTTCGGAGCCACTGAGCCTTTGGGATTTTTCGATCCGCTCGAGTTCAGCAAGGTGGGCGACGAGAAGGGCTTCCGAAAGCTTCGTGTCTCAGAGATTAAACATGGCAGAG
>CAJNIZ010040335.1:22310-35293 GCA_905231905.1 Symbiodinium pilosum
CTGGAACCCTAAACTGGGTTGCTGTTAAGGAACTTAAATTAAGTTACCATAATGGGTATATATAGTAAATAATAGGGTTTCCCCAATATAGTAACTTAATTTAAGTTCCTTAACAGCAACCCAACATCCAAGGTTAGGGATCCTTCAGGTTTTTCGGGGGCTGCGTGCAGGATCCTCCTTTCTTAGGAGCATAGGAGCTCAGTAATCTACTGCAAATTTGATCCCCAAGTACCTCCCAGAGAAAAGATGGAAGCCC
Organism: Symbiodinium pilosum; assembly: GCA_905231905.1. Taxonomy (NCBI): domain Eukaryota; class Dinophyceae; order Suessiales; family Symbiodiniaceae; genus Symbiodinium; species Symbiodinium pilosum. The sequence continues at coordinate 22,567 of CAJNIZ010040335.1, forward strand.
AAAAAAGGGGGCGCACCCTAAACCCTAAACCCCAAAAGCTACAGTCGTGGCGAGAGGGAGCTGTATGAGCTTCCGCATTGGTGTGAAGCAAGGTAGGAGACAGAGGCTTGCCCCTGAAGGATTGCTCTAAATGCAAGGGAGGTTACATATTATAATAATGGAGAATCAAATGGAAAAGAAAATGGAAGATGAAATGGAAACTGCAATGTATAGGGTTGTATGAGTATTATATGAGCTGTAGTCTAAACTCCTCAAAGAGGGTTATATAAGGATATATATATATATACAGGGGATTACTATACGGGATAGGGGGGGATACTAGGAGTGTAGACTATAGCTCATATCCCTAGGCTTTAGGGTTCAGGACTCGGGGCTTAATGCTTAGGGCTTAGGGTATGACCCCACGTGGGGGGGAATCCATAAAACGGAGGCGCCAACCTAGACCCCCAAATACTGTAATCCTTCGTCTAGGGCCAGCAGGAAGAGACCACGATTTTTCGAAGAAAACCTTACATGTCCAAATGGTAGTTTCCTATAATAGAGGGACCCCAATATAGACCCCAAAATTCTTTAATCCTTATTATTGGGACCCCCAAAAGGGTACCCCTAATTTTGGGAAACCTCCAAATAGGTCCTTATGTATGAACCCTGAGCCCCAAGCCTGGCCCTACCTACAGAGCCCAAAGCAGCCCGAGCTTCGCCAGCGGCGAAGCTGGGCGATTGCCATCCATGTCGGGCCTTTTCACGAGATGTTATACAGGAGAAATCCTTAACCACGTCCCTGGGACCTTCCTGGGCCCGGTTCCCCTCAGAAGCAAAAAACCTTCAAATGGTTTTGGTGCCCAGGCCTCCCAGGTCCAGGCACCTCCCAGGATCTCCCAAATCCTCGGCCTCCGACTTCCTCCTGGATGACCGACTCCCGTCTTTCTGACCTGTCCACACTTTTGGAGGAATTCGAGGCGAGACAGCTTCGCGTCCCCAGAAGTACAGAAAGCCAACACACGGTTGAGCGCGGCTTTCCCACGGAGCCTCGGAAGTAACCCGACATGACGGTCTTTGCTTGGCCGTGGACGTCAATCTATCCAGCAAAACTGCTTCACAGAAATGGTAGGCTGCTTCTGTACGCACTGGGGCGAGCGGCCTGAGTGTGTGACCACACAGCCGAGCATCCTATGCCGTGACAATTTCGTAAACTCTGAACCTAAACCCTAAACGCCTAGACCCTGAACCCTTATAGTCGCTTATAGTCTCCCTTAAGCAGATAGAATATGACTTTGGGCATATTATAGTAAGATCCCCATATACCCCATATTCTATCTACTTAAGGGGGATTATAAACTTTGGAGGAATAATGGTTGCCGTGCTGAAGACCGCAGCGGTTGTGCCACACATCGGGCTGCAAACTCCAATCAAGGCCTGGCCATCTCATTTGATGGAGAGGTTAGGGACCAAGGTGGGGATGGGAAATAGGGTTTAGGGGTTTAGGGTTTAGGGTTTAGGGTTCAGGGTTTAGGGTTTTAGAGTGTAGGGTTTCAGGGTTATATTGGGATAATGGAAAAGGAAATGGAAACTATAGGGATTATGAGGATTTTATAGGGGTTATGTAGGGATTATAGGGTATATATAGGGGATATATTGGGGTTAAATTGGGATAATGGAAAAGAAAATGGAAACTACTCTTTAGGGTTAAGGGTTCAGGGTTTAGGGTTCAGGGTTGGGTTTAGGGGATTGTGAATGAAGGTCTGTGTCCAAAATGAATCAGATCAAGAGCTTCAAGGTTTCACTCTTCTAAGGTTTGGGATTAACGGTTATATGGGGGATGGAGGGATATACGGAAGAATATAGGATGTGAAGGTGGAAAAGGGTTTAGGGAGTAGGGGTTTAAAATTGGGAGCTTTGGTCCGTTTGGGGTTTTGACTTTGGAGCTCAAGGTTCAGGCAGCCCTTCATACATCACCGTTGCGTCTGAAACGTTGCACAACCGCTGATCTGAACGAGACTTCAAGAGTTCTACCCGCCTCGCACTCCGACGCACATGGCCGTCAGTTGAGTGCTTCATAGTCTCAGAGACCTCCACTGAACATAGTTCTCGGTCCAAGTTCATCAGGGCAGCTACCCATGAAAGCATCTTATCCTTTGAATGCAGCTTATAGGCTGCTTTTCCGAAACCTTAAAACTCCAAACCAGTTTGTTTCCCCCACCATCGAGGCAGCCATCAAGAACAGCACCTGTTCTTTGGCCTACCGAGTCGTCGAAGCTGCCTCTGATGGTTCTTGCACTTGAACCACAGATGAGTAGTGTTTTATTTGGGGATATCCTAGTCCCCAATATGGAGAGGAAGATCATGTTCTCATTTTGGGTACGGTGTGTTATGTCAAGAATTGAATTTTGATTGTTTCAACCACCTCAAAATGCTACTCAGATGCGGACGAGAATTTGCTGGTGGTTCGGTGGGAATGAACTAGGTCATTATTGCCATTGAACTTCACGTATGTTATATTAAAACCCCAAAATGAACATAATTTGAGATAGCGCCCCAAAAAAGAACCAGTGAAGGAATGGAATGTTGGCTGGATTCTTGGGGAGAACAAAGAAATTTCAAATATGGGCTCTGATACGCGTCCACGATTCCTTACTGCCACCAGCAAGCTGAGCAGCAGATGCGAACAAAAAGCCATTCTGCAACTGCTGTAGGTACGTGTGGGTTTCAGGGTGTAGGGCTTCATGGGTACTTATATGAGCCATAGTCTAAACTCCTTAAAGGGGGTTATATAAAGGATCATATTGTGGGGTACTATAGGGGCTATTCATGGGGATACACTTATTATAATGTAGTAGTTTCCATTTCATTTTCCATGTTCTTTTCCATTTGATTCTCCATTATACTAGTTTCCATTTGAATTTCCATTATCCCAATATACTACACCGTAGACCCTAAACCCTAAACCCTGATATATATATATATATATGTAGCTCTAAGTTGCCAAGCCGCACTTCTAACCTTGCTGGCACATGCACCTACAGGTGGAGTTCTACGTGCTTCCACAACAAGCATGTACACTCCTGGAAACTAACATGGAAACCCAAAAAGGGCTCTATAAAGACTACAGTCCTTTTAAAGGGGGGCTATATGGGTTTCCATGTTAGTTTGGGGGAGTGTAGATGTGCTACTATCATGATAGCAGCAAGAATCGTAAAACCGGCGCCTACCTGCCGTAAGAAACATGTCAGCGCTTCCTCTGAAATCCAGCTACGTGAAGATGCTCTTTGGATCTAGTGGCCTTGCCTCACGTGTAGCTTGTAGCAGTAAAAGTGCGCAACCCTAAGCCCCCAACCCTGTGCAACCTTGCTTGTGTGTTGCGAGGTTTAAATACGGTGGCTGTAATGTAGACCCTTGATAAATCAGCCCCCTCGTCTCTTGAGGGCCTGAATATTAGGATCCCTATGATCATCCCTACTTAGGGAGGGGGTTTATTAATCAGGGATCTGCATTAGGGCAGGCGTAGCATCTGATTTGCAAAGCAAGTACAGGGCCTGACGGGCGAGGCATGTCATCAACATGGGAGTCATCCGTTGCTTAGGTCTAACAGCAGCTTGCAACCCAAAAAGTAAGTGGGATCCCTGATAGTCGTGAAGTTGAATGTTATCTGTCAAGGTAGCAGAATGAAGGTCTTTTTACAGAGGGCATGCAAGAGTGGAAGCTCTTTGCTTTAGCACAGTCATACGTTTGCATGGACACCCGCAAAGCAAGTACTGGCCGTGTCCTTGAAGCGCCGGTCCCTTGATTGTGCTACCGCTGCCTTGAAAATTGATCATGGAGGGCGTGGGCTACAGACTGAATCATCGATAGAAAGGGGTAAGACAGGACCAAAGGACTTCAATTTTGGCCAAGATGATTTCTGGCGTTGCTACTTGTTACTACTGTGGGAGTTTCTGCAAATTACTCCTAGAGAGACCTTCGGCTCTTAGTAGGGACCCCCATAAATCAATTTGTTAGTCCTCATGTATCCTAAGGGCACCTACGGGTATGCTTATTCCGACAAACACAACGGCTAGAAGGCCTAAGTGCAAGATTATCGTCCTGGGTCCTTTGTATAACTATGGTATAGGGTGCTTCAAACGCCTCAAAGGATGCTGGTACTTATTTGGGCCTTAAATTTATATCCTCTAGAAGTCTTTTCCACGTGAGTCGTTTGTACTGGGGTGCAATCCCCAAGCGCTATATGAGCTATAGTCTAAACTCCTAGTCTCCCCCTTCAAAACCCCTACACTCCCCTATATAATCCTCTATATAACCCCCTTTAAGGAATTTAGACTATAGCTCATATTTGGTCCCTGAAATATTTTGATGCACCGGATCTGGCTGCAAGATGGCAGAGCCGCCAAGCGCAAGGCCGGATTGCCCACTTGGGTTTTGGGTTTAGGGTTTAGGGTAGCTACCCTCCCCAAGAAATGGTACGGAACCTGCAAAAAGGGCCCTATGAACACTGATGTCTTTTGACATGTAGACTATATTATATGGAGTTCCACGTCAGTTTGGGGGGGATAGGGCCCGTTCGCAATTTAGTATAGATTGACCCCTTAACCATGAGGTTCGGAAATTCTAGCTAACTAGCGTGGGGGATAGTCGAGAGACTGGGGTAATGTGAAAGCCTAAATATTAGGCCCTATTTGAGACATTTGGGTCAGTACATGAACCCCATTATACTGGAGTCATGATTAGGGCCCAGACAACTTCCGCTTGCATGTCGCAAGTTACAAATTTCACGCATGCCATACGTGGGTTGATTTCTTGAGAGCTGTTCGTTTTACGATTTTCCGAGATTGAAGAACTAAGTTTCATTCTCGCTGTTTTTGGCTTCAGATGCTCGAAACCTCTAAGCCACCAAGCCTCATGAGCTATAGTCTATACTCCTGAATGGTGCTTATATAGGGGATTATACAGGAGAAATAAAAGGGGGATACTAAGAGTTTAGACTATGGCTTTTGTCCATCAAGCCGAGACTCGGGCTTTTCCCTCTCCTCAACAAACAGGAACCAACAAGGGTTCTTCGTATGTTGGGGGGAGTCTCAACTATACTTGTTCCCACATCCCCCCCTCCCCTACACTCAGGCTCAACCCCAACCCTGGGTTGGAGGATGATGCAGGATGCTGTTGGAGAGTTGACTGGTTTGGCCCAAATGTGTGGTCAACATCATGCCAGAGATGGAAGCAACCGTGCGCCTGTCCTTCCTCAATTGCCTTGAATCCTGAGAACCAAGAAGTTCACAGACACATTGTGGTCTGAGATTTCCTCCGTCAACAGCACGGTCAAAACGAAGTGCTGTAGAAGCCGAAAATTTACGAACGTCATTCTCTGATAGTTTATAGCCTTGGAGCAACTATGGTACAATGATCTACTCGAACACCCTATGCTGATTGAATAGGTCCTGACACTACACAAAAGCCTTTTCCTTGAGAATGCTCTGCGGCGCGCAGCTGCCAGCAAGGCAGCAATTCGCCAATTACCTTGCTGGTTGACAGTAGGGATTGAAGGAATGGAAAAACAAGAAACTGGGAACTACCATATTCCTGGGAAGTGAATGCCCGCTACTAAGAGGATCCATTTCTCCATGCCCTACGCGCAATCCGCAAACTGGCTTGCCTGTTACAATAAAGAAGAAGTCTCACGATGCATAAGGGGATATACAGAAACAAATACGCAAGTCAACACCCAATCACCGAAAATGCTGGTTTTCGGCGGTTTCTACTGTTGTTTCAGGGGTCGGTGGATCATGTGGTGTGTCCACATAAATGTAAACATAGCGTATCTTGTTTGCATGTCATACGCTGTATGTATACTGTGCAAAACGTTGCCGTTTTCCGCTCCCCCTGCACGCGGCCCAAAGTTTTACCCAACTTCTGCAATCTCGGCGCCATGGGAAAGGCTTCTTGCTTCTCCATTGACAGGTCATTTCCGGAAGTCAGGGTTTGTAGACTTGAGGGTTAAACGTTGCCCCTTTAACCTAGACCGTGATTCCTAAACTTTGGGTGGATTTTGATGTTGTTTCCGGACATCTAGGTTGAGGGTGTGGGTCTAGGGTTTGGCAGATATAGGCTTAGACTCAGATGTGGCGCCCTAAATGAAGGCCCTGGTTCCTTGATTTGTTGGGGGGTTGGTCCTGAAAAGGAGATGACAAGGTTTGGAGGCTATGGTTTTGCTTGAGACATGAATGTACAGTAGCCTTTTGGCTGAAGATCGTTAAGGGTATGCGGTTTAGGGTTTAGGGTTTAGGGTTTGGCTTAGACCAAAACCAGGAGAATCCTCTGAAATGTACTCTCTGGCCTCTGAATGTGTCATTCGTGTGATTACTGGCTGAGAGCAGACATGTGGGGAGCATTGCTTTGTGAATCCACCATAGGGCTTTATGATTTGACCCATCAAGTCCTAGCCCGCTTGTAGGGTTTAGGGCTTAGGGTTTAGGGTTTAGGATAACTAGGAATGGCGTCCCCAACTAGCCAGGACTACACAACTCTAGTTTTTGTTGAGAACCGTGTACTTAACACCTTGTTCTATTTCAGGCCACACACTTCACAAGACCTTCAACTGGCCTCCGCACGAAGCGGTAGGTAAGTCGCCTCAACCTGGAGTTTACTTGGAGGCTCAGGGGTACTTAGGTATTAATTGGGATAAGTAGGGTTACTAGATGGGTTATAAGGGTTATCAACCTACTTACTAAGTCCCCCTGACCCTCGAAGAAGGGTTTTGTTGATTCCCTCGCTTCATGAGAGGTAGCGCCATAAAGAGGAGTGCCCAATGTCAATGTAGGCCCCATAATATGGTAGTCCTTGTTCTGGGGACCCCAAAAAGGGGCACCCCTGATTTTGTGAAACCCCCCAACAGTGATTTGGTACTTAATCCCAACCACCCATATCAGGACCCTACGCTGAAAACCCTCAACCCTAAGCTCCAAATCAAGGTTTGCTCCAAGCTCTCGGGCCGTGCCACAGCTGCAGATATCTGCGCTGTCATCAAGGCATGGCGTGGTGCTCCCAAGAAACAGGTCTTAGGGTCTTAGGTTAAGGGGCTTAGGATTAAGGGCTTCGGGGATGTGTTAGCGGTTTAGCGTTCAGGGATTTAGGGTTTCAGTGATTAACCCTCAGCCCATAACCCCACACCTTAGACCCTTAGGTCAATCCCACCACTTAGTAATACCTGCTTAGTATGGAGTTCATACGGCGTTAATATACCTACAAGGGTCCCTCGTGGTACCCATTACTGGGTGGGGGGTTGACCCTCTGCTCCTTCCCCAAATCCATAAACCCTAAACCCCTACACCCTAAACCCTAACCCCTAATTTCCTAAACCCCTACACCCTAAACCCCTAACCCCTAAACCCCTACACCCTAAACTCCTACACCCTAAACCCTCACCCCTAAACTCCTAAACCCCCACAACCTAAACCCCTACACCCTAAACTCTAAGCCCTAAACTCTAAGCCCCTAGCTCCTGCAGGAGGCGGAGCATCAGGCGGAGAACCTCGGTTTGCTGAACTTCGGAGGTACCCGAGACCTGGCGCCGAAAGCCGCCAAGTCAATCGGACGGATTAATATGAGCTATAGTCTAAACTCCTGAAAGGCGGTTCTATGGTTATATAGGGGAGTATTATAGGTTTATTCAGGGGGATACTAGGCGTTTAGACTATGGTTCATACATTGGGCCATCGTGGGATGTGGTTCCTGAGTCTTGATATAATTTTTTTTTAACCCAGAAAGGACTATGAATGTTCAATTGTTGTTGGGATCCCAACAAGGAACCAGTTTGGGTTTTCCATAGAATCCGGACTCGTTTGGGGGTCTGAGTCACTGTGTTTGTCAGGGCGCCTCTATTCTTCAAGGCCTTGCTCAGATTAAGTTGGCTCAGACCAGAACTGGATTGCTGTTACTCAAATTGAATTGCCAGAATATAGGGGTTATATAGGGGTGTGTAGGGTTTAGGGGTGTAGGGTTACCACAATGGGTATATATAGTAATTAATATGGTTTCCCCAAAATCGTAATGTAAATTAAGTTCCTTAAGCAACCCAGAAGAAGCAGGTGTCCACATCCTAGCACCTGCCCTGAACACATTGACGCCTGATCTTTAAGACCCAGCCATGAACTCTACATCCCCATGATCCTAGAGGGTTGAAATCGCTGCAGCCAAGCTGTGACTAAGGCAAGAGCCTTTGACTGGAGCACACAAGAGCTCCTCGCCAGCGAGTTCTTTTGAGTCCCAAAGTTTCGCATTTGGCTCAGTCATGTGTGTGCTTTGGACACCGCCTGCCATGCAGACATGAAGTTTCATAGCCTCCGTACACGTCAAGACAGGTTCAATGCTGGCGCGGTTTGGGGAGCGCACACACGAGGATACATTCTGTTCTGGGAACAGAAAACCAAGAAAGACCCGTAAAAGGAAGTTGATGAAGGCCTTCCCTGTCGGAAATACGAAAAACCAATCGGTCGAAAGAGCCCGTGAGAAGGAGATTGAAACAGGTGAAATTCCAGTTGATTTGCTGTTGCCTGAGCATTGACCGTAGGTCTTAAGCCCTAAATGTCACAACCTCCGGACTTGGATGCACACGCTGTGATGCACTACTTGGAGGGTCAGGGGGGCCTTAGTAAGTAGGTTCAGAACCCCTATAACCCATATAGTAAGCCTAGTCATCCCCATTATTAACCTACTTACTAAGTCCCCCATAAGACCCTCCAAGTAGCGTTTTAAGAACTTCGCCTCTGAGACCCAAAAGGGCTTTGAATTGCTGAAGCATTCCCCGGAGCTCCTCGTGAGATCTAGGGTATTATCTAGGTGGACACCCCACCCTGTAATAGTGACTATAATGGATAATAGGGATTATATTAGGTTCCTCTTATATTCCTACTACACCACTATTACAGGGTGGGAGGTCCTCCTAAAGTATTATACGTGGGATATATTGGGGTATCATAGGAGCTCTAGTCTAAACTCCTTAAAGGGGCCCAGAAGGGATTAAAAAGGGGACTACTATAGTGGTTATTAAGGGGGATACTAGGAGTTTAGACTATAGCTCATATAGGGGATATATTGGGATAATGGAAAAGAGAATGGAAACTATAAGAATTATGAGGATTATATAGGGGTTATATATGGATTATAGGGTGGAAAATGTGGATATATTGGGATAATGGAAAAGAAAATGGAAATTATTATAATGGGGTTATATAGGTTTTGGGGTGAAAAGGATTAGACCTATGGTTTAAAGTTCAAGATTCAGGGTTTCGGTCAGGTGTAGGTTTCAATGTGCCAACGGAGATCCCAAAACTGGGGTCCCATTTGGGTACCCCTAGGTATTAGGTGCCGTAATAAAAGCTACAGCCGAAAGAGGCCCATAATTTTGAAAACAACCCAACTATATAACCCATATATAAACCTGCATAATTTAATAGCTTTCATTTTCTTTTCCATTATTCCTACATAACCCCTAAACCTTAAATCCTAAAGTGTTTTGTGAGCTAAGGCTTGCTCATTGGCTGCAATTACACCGGCACCTCGAACGAGCTTCACGGTTGCGCCAACGATGTGAAGAGGATGATCCCCTTGCTGGAGACCTGGCTTCGAGTTTCTTAGTAGCTGGGTAGGTCACCTTTCTTGTAACCTTTTGGGGTATATACAGTCCTGTTGTAATAGAAAGGTTCACCTTTTTGGGGGGGCCGGGGAAGCCAGCAACTAGGCTTTTAGGCTTCAAATTCTTGGTTGCATTGCGAAGGGTACTTGGAGGGTCAGGGGACCTTAGTAGGTTAGTAAACCCTCTGACCCATGTAGTAACCCTAGTTATCCCCATTATTAATTACCCCACGTACTAAGTCCACTGACCCTAAATTCTAAACCCTAAACCCTAAACAATTTAGTAGTTTCCATTTTCTTTTCCAGTATTATTAAGTCTTCCATAAGACCCTCCAAATAGGATGTAGAGGCGTGGTCCGAGCTGTGCAGCGGATTTCTGGTTCGTACCCCCCCTCTATACTACCCCCCCTAGGTTTCCCCCTTAGTTAAGGATATTTAGGGGTAATAAGGCTGAGGGGTGGGATAGAGGGGGGTAGTAGGGCAACCCATGATCTCAGGGTTGAAGTGGCAGTGCGCTTTACTTTTTGGGGGTGTTTAGCATTTCAAGGTTTGTGGGGTTAGAGAGCATAGTCCGATAAAGGATACTGTCGAGTGAAAAGCCGCGTCTTTCAGATTCTAAGGGCGTAGACTTCACAAGCAATTCTCGACCTTACGGGAAGTTCCAAGTCCAATTTGAAGGAATCCATTTGGGCTTGAACTTTACATTCTCACTACCTTACAAGTTTAAGAATGCAGAAGACCTGAAGGATGGATTTAAAGGATCGCGCACGTGTGCTGTTGGACCAGGACTGGGTCTTGAATAATGACTGCCATTGAAATGAGTATTATATTTGGGGATACTATGGTACCCAATGTAGAGTAAGATTCTATCCTCCTTTTGGGGTATAGTATTTCATATGAGGAATATTATCTTACTAGGTTCAACCATCAAAAAACACTACTCAAATGAGCTGTCGTCTAAACTCCTTAAAGGGGGATATATACGGGAAGTTTAGACTAAAGTTCTAGAAAGCCTACAGAGATTCTAGCACCGTCTAAGCCCTGCTAGCCAGGCACCACGACAGCAGCTTAGTTACGGAAGGCCAAACCTCCATCTCAACCCTTTCGACCCGATGCAGGCCCTCACTTCGATGTCTTATACGCGCCACATCTTACAATCCCATGAACCCTGAGCTAGTCCCCCTTAAGTAGATAGAATATGGCTTTGGGTATTTTATAATAAGCTCCGCACATACCCCATGTTCTATCTACTTTAGGGGCACAATAAACACGAAGATCTGGACAGGAAAGACTGGGATTCCCATCCGATGCATCCAATCAACAGGCTCGCCTGGTGAGGATCCGGATTAGATTCCAGTTTGGTAAAAATGCAGGGTCCCTTTCGGATGTTTGAATGTCATCTGATCATTTGGGATATATAGTGGAGCCTTCATTTTTTGTGACCTGGGTTGAGGTTGCAGAGTCTTGTGTTTACCCTTGAGAACCATTATGCGATTCGTCTCAAGCCCCTAACAAGCTGTTCCATGTTGTTTGAGGTGAGGGTACCTGATGTAGGCTTTTCTTGCACTTCACGGCTGACTGACCGGAAGGTCCAGGTCAAGACGGACCTTCCGGGGTTACTGCGAAGAACTTGGCGGGACATTTCTACAACTTTTGTATTTTATGGTTTTCCGGATTCCCCCCTCCAAGGTTATGGCAGCCAACTGTTAAACGTATAGCCATCAAGTGAAATATTCGGGGCTTAGGGTATGCAGACCATTCTGTTGCAACACAGGGAACCGAGATTGTTTACAAGGCATCCTTCAGTTCGATTTCAAGCCCCCTGCAACACCTAAGGCTAAGCCCTGAACTTCGGATCTAACCCTACCCAAACCCCTAACAGTATGTAGAATAATGGCCCTCTAGACTAGGGGCCAGGCTCCTTTTGAAGTCCAGGTACGCCCTAGACTCTGCTAAACCTGTAAAGTCTTACTATCCTTCCGCATAAACCTCAAAGCCCTGAAACCCTTCTACCCCAAAGCTCGAAGCCTCTAAACTCCCGACCCCCACTGAATGGTTTAAACTGGGTCGTTGGCGGACCTACAGTTGTGTTTTTTGTTGTAGCGGGGGTTGGGTTTTGGGTTCAAGGTTTAGGGTTCTAGTAAGGTCGCATAAGCAAACCGGAAGAGTTCTTTGCTCGAAGGTGCTTCTGGATGAGGAGGGATCCACGGGACCGAAGCCCACGAAAGCCAACATGCTCGAGGTCCTTTGGGAATTTGGCGGGGTTTGGAGCTTTGGGTTTCAGAGTTTAGTGTTTGGGGATTTGCAGCTGCAGGATTTTGGAGTTTAGGGTTTGGGGAGTTGGGGTTTGGATTATTGGGCCAGAGTTTCGAAGCGCTGGTTTCGAGTCCTGGGGTTTAGGGTATTGGGGTTTGGGATTTTAGGGTTTAGGGTTGACATGTGGATTGATGGTTTAGGGGGGTTCGGATGATCTTGAGTTTGGTGAAGAAATCAAAAACACTTTTGCAAACGGCCTTATGGGGGGGAGGGGGGTCAGGGGGGTATTGGTTTCCTTGTTTATGCCTAGACGCTCTCCAAGAGATTGGGCGGGCGCATCTTGACATTTTTCAGACCACGTGTGATACAGTGATACACGCGCTCGTAGGTAGGATTCCATAGCACCTACAAGAAACTTAGTTTTATAAGTGGACTATTCTTTGCAGATTCCGGTATGGCCCTGTATCCTTTCACAGCCTCTTCTTGGGCCAAACTTGGAAACCAGATCCGGCCCAAGAGCTCTTCTTGGGTGAAACTTGACACCCAGATCCGGCCCAAGACCTCTTCTTGGCCTCTTCGGCCAAACTTGAAACCCCAGATCCGGCCCAAGACCTCTTCTTCTCTAACCTCCCCACAACCCTACATCCGAACACCGTGGATCTACGCTCGAGACTCCTCAATCTCATGCAAGCCTTGTAAGGAGGATACCCATTTCCCTCTAATCAGAAGCCCCACGCCCTAAACCTACGAACAGTCCTTATTTCTCCCTAAGAGCTGCGCTGATATTCTGAATACGTTGCCCCAACCCATGATGAATAGCTGTTTGCCATCTCAGAACTGGAGCGGACAA
>CAJNIZ010040335.1:42409-91858 GCA_905231905.1 Symbiodinium pilosum
AATTCTTGACCGGGATGCAGGGCTCAGGGGCTTGTTGGCCAGGTCCCCAGGGGCTTGGGGCCCGGCCCAGCGGCTGAAATGCTGGAGCGAAGACGGGAACCCCGCCTCTCATGGAACTGTACAGCTCCGCCTTCGAAAACCATCCAACGCCCCCCAAAGAGGGTTTTCACCCTCTCCGCCTTCGGCAACCATCCAACACGCCCCCCAAGGTCGGCGGATACTTGGACTCTTAGGACCCTAAACCCAAAGCCCCTAAACCCCCAAAAGCCTAAACCCTAAAACCCTAAACCCCAAACCCCTAAACCTTACACCCTAAGCCCCTACACCCCGAAACCCTATTTCGGGTGGAGGGTTTTGTCTGTGAGCAATCAGCCCTGAGACGGTCCAAACGCTAAACCGCGTCGTTCTCAAGGCCATCAAATGAGCTATAGTCTAAACTCCTTACATAAGGGGGTTATATAGGGGCATATATAGGGTTTAGGGTTAGGGATTAGGGTTTACGGTTGAGGGTTTAAGTCTAAACCTAAGGGGTTATATAGGGGTATATATAGGGCAGTATTAAAGGGGATATTAAGAGGGATACTAGGAGTTTAGACTATAGATCAAATAAATGAGGTTTAGTTAGGGGATCCTGGTAAACCCAAACTCCCCAAAGGGGGAACTTTAGGGTTTAGATTTTAGGATTTTTTGGTTGAGGGTTTCACATGACAGCTACTTCTAGGTTTGGTAGTTTCCCTGAATCGGGAACCCCAATCTAGACCCCCAAATAGTATGCTCCTTCACGGACCCCCAAGATGGTACCCATAATTGTGGGAAAGCCCCAATTTCTCAGCTTGGGGTTGGGGTTGTCAAAATGATCCTCTCATTTTTGCCTCCTTGCACTCCCTGCGGCACCCTGCAAAGCAAATCAAGAGCTTGGGCTTAGGGTTTATGGCCTAGGGTTGTGCTCGCAAGCATACAGAAGAAAGTGTTCTGTTTTGTCGAATCCACCACAGTGAACGCTCAAAAGTGGGCTGGCTACAAGGTTCTCCTTCCAGAACGAGGGTGCTGCTTCGGGGGCTGTTTAGGACGTGACCCTGAATTGCTTGAAGGCACCAGTAGGTTGATGCTGTTGAGCGACAGACACAATGCGCTTTTTACTTGGGTTTCCACTTTAGCTAAAGCTTCTACTTACTGGTGGTGAGTACGGAATGAGGGAGTACAATTCTCATAAACTCCCTATACAATATGTTCCCTTATTCCGTACTATCCGTCGGCAAGTAAAACTCTGATTGAAGCGGTTAAGCGTGGAGGTTCGGCTGTTGCGATCTTGGGTCAGATCTCCCCTAGCATGCTGCTGCTCCGTAGCTCCTAGTTGTGAACTGCCGTGATGTTGAAGCCTGAAGAATTACCAACATTATGCACATATATTCCTTGCATACTTGCAGCGGGCAAAATCTAGCCCAACTCTCCTATTCCGAAATGTTCAGTGCCTTTTTTAGGTTTTTTTGTGGTATAGGGATAATGCAAAAAAGAAAACGGAAGCTACTTCATGACGTGTGGAACTCAGGCAAGAACCTTTGGAAGATGTACCATGACGCTGGATCCTCTTGAGCAAGGCTTTTGACAGATTGAATGTGGCACTTAAGATCTCATGCACCAACAGCACAGCTCCTAACTTCGACAACCAGCCAAAAACATGGTTCTTTCCATAAACAGATGGACCGCAATATGAACCCCAACAAAGTATTATCCTTATGATGGGGACGCTCAAAAAGGCACACCTAATGTTGGGAACCCCCCATCTTGCTCCATGTCACCAAACACCCAGCTATTAGGATGAGTTGTTCTTGCTATAGATAGTGGAATTTGGTACTTAGGAGCAAATGGGGGAATGGATTACCCGGAGTATTTTTGGGGATTGTATCGGTGAACCCTAAACCCTATGGGGACTACTACACGGATCCATTCCCCCATTCCCTACTAAGCACCAGGGAGGTCTTTGAAGGTGTAGGGCGCAGGGCTTCTGGCTAAAGGGGTGCAGGTAAAAGGCCCATAGGGCATCAAATTCCGGCAGGTAACCTTCCTATACCTTGGGTACTGCCCCCTCCCAGTAACATCCCAATTAAGGGCTATATATAGCCATATTATACTTATTACTGAGGGGGGGCAGTGCCCAACCTATACCTACTACGGTTTAGGGCTTAGGGTTTAGTGTTTAGGGATTCACTGTTTAGGTATAGGGCTCATACAGGGTTTATATAAGGGTATAGGCGTCAGAGTTCCTTTAGGTGTTTTAGGGGCATGGTCTGTCAGCGAACATAAGATATTGCGCAGGGAGCCACTGCTTTTGGGTAACCACGCGCTGACGCGCAGACGGTTACGATTGTTGAAAACAATGAAGCAGCCTAATTGCGTAGAATAGAGTTTGGGGTTGTATTACTTAGTCGGCGTAAGGTCCTAACTGCTTAGCGCATCTTAGGACTGGGGTAGCAAGTTTAGGGCTGAGAGGTTCGTCTCTAAGATTTTGGGTGTTGAGTTTAGCCTATTGGTGGGCATAACTACCCCTGAGCCTCCAATGAGGATGGGCAGAGTGGCTACGTCACTGACGAGGAGAAGACAAAGGGTGTTGCAGTAGGTGAGGTGGTAGCCATCACCGGATGCTTCTTGGCAGGGTTTGGTAGGGTTTAGGGTTTAGGGTTTAGGGTCGTGGCCTAGATCTACAGAATGAGTTACTGCCCTTGGCCTCTTTATAAGATCATGTTACCCTACGACCTTGAACTTTCAACCCATTTACATAAGTGGGTTGGGGCACTGCTGCAGCTTCCTGTCAGTAGTGTCTCTGGGAGGGCCCTTCGGGGTAGTTTGCGAGAAGGCTTTGAACGGAAGTGTGCGATCCGATATCGTAGCTGCATCCCATATCCTCCCCCAAATTAACATGCAACCCCCCAAAAAACCTGTTTTGTTCTAGAGGGGAATGAGACTATTCGTGCCTTTGCCAGAGTCCATCTTAGTTTGGGAGAGGGTATGCTGAATGGTGGGTGTCTTCATGGTGGCAGCTTGAACCTTAGCAGGAAGCCGGCCTTACCAGCAAAGCTGGATAGTTGAGGGTTGGGCCAACCGCATACACAAAAGTCTGACAAGCACCACACGTTCTGAGTCGTGACAGAACCGGCCACAACACATCCAAGTATATCAGAATAATAGAGGGGTTCTCTTAATCCTAGACCCTAAAAGCCAAACCCAACCCAAAGCTGTTTGGCGTAGACGCAAACCCTGAAGCATTAGCCCCATCTTCCCGATGAGGCAGATCCGACCAGACTAGCGCCGACGTTGGGGACGTGTCTGGATGAATGTTGTGGGTTTAGGGCGGCTTGGGGTCTACGGCTTGCGGAAGTTAGGGTTCAGCTTTCAGGGTCTATGAAACCCCCTTTTATTGCTATAGACCCGTATTGTAGTGATTTAAATGAAGTTCCTTAACAGCATTCCAGTTTAGGTCTAGGGTTTAAGGCTCAGGGCTTTGAACTAAAGGGCTAAAGCTTGAGAATCCGAGTTGAGGAGTGATCGAGTCACCAGGCTTCTGTATCACTACTATCAGGCTATTAGCATATTTAGTAGTACTCATTGCGATGCTTTATTAGTAATATTGTGATGCGTATTGCTATTGTTTCTTTTTTTACCTGTACTAATACCGTTACTAATGTTGCCAGTAGTACACTGATTATTATTCTTGCTATTACTATCATTATTACTATGGTGGTGTTTACTAGCTGTAGGTTTAAAACTTTTTGTGGTTCGTATGTCTATGACTGAGAGTAGTAGCATTATTTGTCGTCATAGGGTATCTGTAGGGAAGACCCACGTCCTCCAAGTCCAAGTACTCAAGCTTAAGACATGAAGCGCCAACAATACAGGTGCATGTGTAACTACCGAATTCCGGAATTTTCGGACATCCGGATCGTTGGCCCAGTTCACCTCTCTCAGAAACTTTAAAACCCTAAACCCTTAAAGGCTCATGTATACAGGACTGCTGGCAGCATTAGACAACCCTTTACCCACAAACCAGCACAAGATCGGACGCCAGATCCTGCATCCTAAACCTAGACTCGCAACCTCTAACCACCGAACATAAATCATAAAGTCATAAAGCCCCAAAAACCTAGCCAGTGAACCCTGAACCCCTGAACCCAGACCCCCAAATCTGAAACCTAAACCCGACAACCCACGCCGCAAACCTTACACCTTCAAATCCTAAACTGGGAACCCAAATCGCCGAACCCCTAAATCCTACAAAACCGTTCCGCAAGACTATATTCCCTTCGTCCCTGCTCACTCACCCTACACACCAATCCCTACTGTATTCCCTTATTCCCTACTCACCCTACACCCTGATCCCTAATATATTCCCTTATTCCCTACCAATCCCCAGTAAATTCTTCAGGTGAGTAGTATTCTATTTGGGAATACTATGGTACCCCATAAAAAGTTCTTCGTTTCCATCCAAAGGGCAATTGGTAGACACCTTGAGTCTTCCGATACCAGCAATCTTCCACATTTGCCGGAAGTCATCTGAGCTGTAGTCTAAACTCCTAGTATCCCCCTTAACAACCCCTATAGTAGTCCCCTATATGATCCCCTATATAACCCCTTTAAGGAGTTTAGACTATAGCTCATCTGGTCGGATGACCTTCCCACCTGCACTTTTTGTCCTACCCAGCTCAACTTCATCCAAGTCTGTGACAAAATTCATCGCACTTGTCCCAATGCCCAACTCGTTTCGAGTGCTGTGCGCCAGGGATCACTGCAGTCTAAACTCCTTAAAGGGGGTTATATAGGGGAGTACTATAGGGGTTATTAAGGGGGATACTAGGAGTTTAGACACTGGCTCATATAACCCCAATATACCGCTCAGGTGTCGACCTTTGGTCTTCAGCAAATCTCCGGCTCTGCAGGCGGTGCCTTGACCTCCGCCTTGGTAGAAGCCTTGGAAGGCCTGCGGGTACCCCGAGACCCACATAAACTGTAGTCTAAACTCCTTAAAGGGGGGCTTATATGGGAGATTATATAGGGGACTACTATAGGGCTTATTAAGGGGGATACTAGGAGTTTAGACTATGGCTCATATAAACTGTAGTCTAAACTCCCTGAAGAGGGTTATATACTATAGGGGACTACTAGAGAGGGTTTGGGTTTAGGGTTTGGGTCTTGGGAATATGGGAATATGCGGATTTAAGGCCTGAAGTCTTAACTCCTTAAGGGGGGGGGGGGGGTTACGTAAGAATGGAGACTTCAATGCAAAAGAGAATGGAAATTGAAATGGAAACTGCTATTTATAGGGTTATATAAGGATTATATCAGCTATCGTCTAAACTCCTTCCAAAAGGTCATATAATATAGGGGACTACTATAGGGGGTTTTGGTTTAGGGTTTAGTGTCTAAGCTCTTCAAAGGGTGGTATATAGAGGATTATGTAGGGGAGTAGTACAGGGGTTATTAAGGCGGATACTAGGGGTTTAGACTATGGCTCCCATAAGGGTCTTGGAGATTAGAGGTTTGGGGTTTTGGTGACTGTGGGGGTTTGGAGATCTTGGGCTGTACGGTTTCTGGGATTCAGGATGTAGGGATTAAGGCTTTAGGGTTTAGGGTTTTAGCGTGTGGGGTTAGGCCTTTCCTACCCAGACCCCCAAAAAAAAGGCTCCCAAAAGTGCCCTAGCTTCCCCAACTTAGTAATAAGGTCGTGTTGGGGGGGTTTCATTTTTTGGATCCTTTATTAGGTCTGGGTAGGGCTTGGGGCTAGCCGGATATGATGAAAAGGTATAGCTCGCCCCACCGCACCCCAAATAGTGGTTCATGTTCCCTAAATGACCATGTACTATAAGATCTGTAGGCAGTTAAGGGCTTGAGGTTTAGAGTGTAGACTAGGTCAATCCCCCTAACGCAATAGCTCCGTACTATGGAGGTAATAGGGCGTCAGAATACCTAGAAAGGGCTTTGTGGTACCCATAACTGGGTGGGGGGAGTGACCCAAAGCGTAGGGTTGAAGGTTGAGGGATTGAGGGGTGCAGGGAGGCTCTGTGTGTAGGATTCAGGGATTTGGTTTTCAGGGTTGAGGGCGGTTTAGGCCCGAACCCTAAACTGGTTTAGGATTCGGCTTATCAATTGAAGGTTGGGATTTTAAGGTTCGGACCTTGGGGCTCAGGGTACGTATGTTCTTGAGATTTGGGGCTCAGAGTTCCAGGGTTTGGAAGCCTGGGAAGGCCCAAAGGCTCAGGATTTTGAGATCCGAGGGTAGAACATGGAAAAAAACTGGGCAATTGAGGGTTGGGGCGCCAGTCGTTGGATGCCATATAGACAAGCTCGCTTAGCACTTATGCAGTCGCTCAGTAGCCGTGTCGTGGGTAGTTGCAAGTTGCAAGGTGGCTATTCCTTTGGGTCTGCCACTCACCTGCTTCCCTGCAATTTCGGACTACGCACTTTCGGACAGGACAGGTCTTGGCCTGTGTTGCGCCGTTTAAGGCCTTGCACATTCTGAGGATGGCAACAGCAGCACTTGGGTATTTAAGTTGGGTCCCTAAACCCTAAACCGTAGGCCGTACAACACATCTAAACCTTTTGCAAAAGAAAGCCAATTGGTACACTTTCACCCTTTTTGGGGTTCTGGGTTCCTGTATAAACCTATGCAACAAGAATTCGGGGTATATACCCTTATGTCTTATGGTTACTGCGTTACCAAGGCAGTAGTCTCTTTAGGATTTTTCCATGCGTAGTATAGTATAACTGTGAGGATGTTTCAGGAGCATTGGCTTCATGTGGGAAGTCCATGAACCAAAGCCCAAAGCCTTGAACCTTAAACAAAATAGCAATAAAACGTAGAAGCCTTGAGCCAGATATTCTGAACCAAAAACACGCGAGCAGGCCAGAAAGGGTGGAGCTATGCCGACCTCCTTGAGCGAATGAGACAAGAGCTGGCGCAGAAGGGGTGCTTCGGTCTGACTTCGTAGGGGCGGGCGGTGGGGGATTGGTTCAGGTTCAAAGATAATAGTTATAGTGGTAATAATAGTATAGTAGTAAAAGTAATCTTATTAGGTGCTTGGCAACAGTGATCAGGGTTGAGGGTTTAGGGCTTAGGGATGGAGTCGCCGGCTGTGTGTAGGTCTTAGGGCATAGATGGTGTTTCTCACGGCGTCGATGGCCCGTTGCAGTCCTTCGATCAAGCCTCTGTTATTTCGGCCCTGAAACCACGAAGAAAAACTTTATTCGTAGCCCTCATGTAGTGAGCCTTGGTGATTAAGCTATCGCTTGGGGGCTGCAAGCTGTGCAAAGTACGATCTGGGGTCTTGGCATTGCTGCGCACTTTGGGTTGCAGGGGCGGGGCTCCCTTTGTAGCTGTGGGCTCTGAATCTTAGCCGCAAGCCCAACCCACGTGAAGTCCAAAGCCCTTAATGCTAATGTTCACCACCACTCACCCCCATAACATGAAGATCAAATGTTCCCTATAATCTACATGGGAGGTCATATAGGGAATAGTACCAAACTTGCCTTAAACTAGTAATTGACATTATTCCAAAGTACCCTGTACAAGAAGCCTGTCTGGGTAACGTAATTAACTGACATCAGGCATTACGCAAGTACTTAGGCAACTTGTGGTCAATCTGAGCAGAACATGTTCAGAGGGTTCCGCGACGATGAAGATATAGAGAGTCCGACCTGTTCGGTTTCGATGTATAAGTCCTATCGAGGATTTCCAACGTGTGCTCAACCCTAAACCCCCCACAGACTCCAAGTAGAATCAAATCCTGAAGCCATGCAGGTTCTCTCAAGTGCCTCAATTCGTGTCGTCGCTTCTGGTGGAGCTGAAGCAGCCCTTCCAGCTGGACAGCATCTTTGTTGAGGACGCCAACGAGCATTGAGAAGGTTTAGGGTTTAGGGAATTTTGGCCCACCGGCTGCCTGAAACAGGCTTCTCTGGGTTGCTGCTACTGAACTTAGATTAGGTGACCATGATATGGGTCTATAGGGTGTAGGGCTAAACTTACCCTAGTATGGGTATATAGGAAACAATGAGGTTTCCCTGTTGTAGTAATTCAAAAAGTTCCTCAACAGCAACCCGGCTTTTTGCAGTAGGTTTCACGGGATGCTCTGGGTTAATCACACCTTCCGAAGTGACCTTCCTAGAACAAAAAGAAGCTGTAGTCTCCTTTGGAATTACTGACGGTTTAGGGTTTAGGGTTTTGTTATAGTATCACCCTAGGGAATTATTGAGAATACGTTATATGTATTATCGGTCTAAGGGAAGAAGGAAGCCGTGGCAGTAGTTGCAGTTGCCGAGTTCAGGGCTTAGGGTTTGGGGTTGTAGGAGGACGACTAGGAATAATAGTAGAAGGCCATAGGGGGGAGGAGGAGGAGGAGGAGGAGTAGAGTTGTTACTTGTGGTTTGACGCCCTAGTGCTTAGTGTAGAGAACGGCATTCTTTTGAAAGAGAGGGTAAAAAAACCTGACTTGGCAAGTACTATGTTCGTACGCGGTCTCCCAACAGTGACCTTCAAAGCATTGAAGGCAAAACGTGCCTGTAGTAGATTCTGCGGAATGTATTTCAATTTGTGCTTTGTGAGCTGTTGCGTGTCTTTGGAAGCCAAATACATTTGTCATTGTGCAGGGCTGTCAAGTCCGGCAGCTAAGATATAAAAGTAGTCTTCTTGATCACTTGATGTGATGGAACCCAGCACCTGAGATTTTGAAGCTGGGTCTGGGGGACTTGGTAGCACACTAGCCCCAGCCAAATCCCCAAACCCTAAACCACGTTCCCCTGACCCTCCAAAAAGCTTCCACCGAATGCGGGCGCTTGAGCGCTTTCGGTGCTTTTGCTCTATCGGCGCCTGAGGAGGTGCGCGTGAAAAGCTAGCGCTTGGATGCTGTTGGGGGTGCAGTTTTAGGGTTTAGGGTTTACACTTGAGTAGGCTTAAGAGTCGATTCGGGAGCGCGTAAGGCTAAAGGTGGGTGTAGGGTTTGGGGTTCGGATGTCTCGTCAGTAGACTGCCAAAGGATCCTTATCATAGGCACCTGAAAGAAAGTCGCTGATCTTGACACATCCCTGCTTCGCCTTCACTTCAACAGTAAAGCCCACTTGGTTCCCAAAATTAAGGATACTTGTTGAGTGTTGGTATAATCAAGATCATAATATTGTTGGGTCTATATTGGGGTCCCCTGATTTTGGGAAAAAAACACTTGGATCTACTGGGTTCATACTTCAGGGGTGAAAAGCTACAGGTATCAGGGCATAGCTTGTAGAGGCAGAGTTAGAGGTATGAAGCGCTATGTTTGGACACGTGCAGGCGGTGTCAAGTCTCTAGTTCTACCTACGTTTCTGAATGTACAGGGTTTAGGCTTTAGGCTTGGGATTTAGAAGCTAGGGTTTGCAGTGTAGGGCTTTTGCCAGGGAAGGGACACCACCATGCATCGCACAGACTCCACACACCCTTGCCGAACTTTATGCATGTTACTGTGGCCGCCACTATATATATATATATACATACATACACATACATAGCATGTCACGAACCCCCTAAGTTCAGAATGATAGACTAGGGTTTCTAGAAGGTAGCCCTACGCCCCAAACCCCAAATCTTCGAGCTCAGGTAGCGCTAGGTGAATCATGAGCAGATTCAATCTGCCATCGCATCCTCCAACAGAGCTTTCGCACTCCCCGCCCCAACAAGCTGTCTGACGCCATTAATGGCAATATAAACTCCCACGATTATACATCAGGGTGCCGCAGACACTACAATGGGAGCATTGATTAAGGTGGGTGGGTAGGTTTAGATTGGCGATTACAAGCTGAAAGTGCGGCAGTTGCGTTTCTCCGAAACACCAAAGAAATGAGCGTACTTTGAAAATCTACTGCTTGAAGCACATGATTCACTTTAGGATGCGCGACCGTAACCTAGATCTGGGACACATCTTGCCCCAACAATTTCCACGACCTTCTGCTATGTCCAGGCTCATCCACCGTGCTGACTTGGCAGACCATCGTGCATGATAGAAAAATAAGTGTGCCGCATTTGCGAGTTTCTGAGGTGGTGGCAATACTCGGGGTTTCAGATGGGAGTTGGTGTCCATTGTTTCTGGTCTGATCCTAGCTTTTTTTGATGCAAATATAGTTACATATGTACATACACACAATACCTTAACGTGTTTCTTTACTAACTGGGGTTCGAGTAGTCAGAGCAAAAAAGTCAGAGTTACGAAAGATCCGCTGCAATCCATGCAATCACGTAGTGCCGCTACATGGCTTTGCGTCGCAGAAATAAACTTGACTTTGAACGACGAACGTGCAAGAACAGATCACCCATGTTTGCGCAGCTTGCTTTGAAGCAGCTTTGTTTGTTGCCGCAGACGCGGCCCATAACAAAGAGTGAGCCTTAAATGCAGAAGTCCTAGTGGGCATGGATGCATACCTCAAAAATATTCCGAAAGACAAGTCTACTACTACACCTAACCCAGGGCGCACTTTCAGACTAGCGGCGTATCAGTGCGGATACGTCGTCCACGCAGCCTGCCCGGCGACTCATCGGCAAACGCTGTGGGCACGGACTTCCGGCTCGTTAGCGGCGCCAACTCTGCAAAAAACGTGCAGTCGGGTTCGGCAGCAGCTTGCACTAGTCACTTGCCATGTTCTGTTACGTTTTCTGGTTTCCATGACAGCAAAATTGCCAGCAGCCAGTTGAAGCGACACGCGGTTCAAGCTGCGGCCTATTACGAAGATGCTCTTTGCACTCGGACACGGGTCCCTGTTGGTCTAGGCTGCTGCTGTGTGCAAATCTTCATGTCGCAGAGCGCATTCTTGCGTTTGGTCGTGTCTAGTGACTCTGCCAGCCACACAGGCGGATCAGCATGTATGTATGCCTCTCCCAGACTCTCCGACGTTTCGCATCGTCCTTGTTTCTGAGAGCAGCAGTGTACCCCTCTGCGCTTTGACCAGCCGTTCTCTCTGGGCACAGCAGATTTTTCCCGACATGCGCGCCTTTTTGAGGAATCCCCCCCGATTTTTCTCTGTGAAGAGAATCCATGTAGACATGCACATGATTTTCCATCAGGCAAACCTTTTGAATTTGACAACGTCTCAATGCGCCAGTGGATGTCTGGCGACAAGAAGACATGGGCGCGGACCAAAACAAAACGGAAAGATTGTCACGCGATAGACTCACCGGGACCATCGCCTCTTCCGCCCGAGGCCCGCGACAAAAGGGTTTGAAAAAAGCGGCCGCCACAGTGGTCTGTAACAAGGGGGCGCCTCGCGACTAAGGAGTGGTTTCGGTCCACACCAACATCAACATGAGTGACCACACACCAACCAATTAGCCCTAAAAATGTAGAGCTTTTGTTTAAACGCCTGGGACTTAAACTCGTGGCAACTTGGAGTTTTCAACCAAAACAAAACCATGACTCAATTGTCCCAAAGCACACCACCGCCAAGCCAGCTCACGGCATCTTCATTCACGTTGCATCATGCCTGGCTTTTGATTGGTACGCAGGTTCGTTTTGGACCCGGCTCCATTCGACCTGCATGGTGCGATGGTAGCGTTTCCTCCGCATTCAGTGAACGAAGCGGTCAGAAGCGCATGGCGTGGCGCCCTGGTAAGGCTTGCAAGTCAGGATGTAAGCATTTTGCAAACTCAGGCTACTATAGAGTTGATGTTTCAACATTCATAACGCCAAATGTGGCGTCAGCATTTGGGTCCTTTCCCAGGCGGTGGTCCGCAACAGCAACGCATCTCCCTACCACCAGTCACCAGCCGCGTGCCCGCACTAACGCACAAACCGGTGGCACAAGTCAGTTGGGCACAGGACGAAACAACTCCGGTCATCAGAATCCGGCTTCTGTTGCTTGCCATGAAAGATGCTAGCCTTGTCGAACTGCAGCAAACCCAGTACCATCATCGAAACCATGTTGGTTTTGCGCCTGTCCATCCGGATGTGTGCCCCATAGTCTGATGTCCTCAAGCTACACTCACGGAACAAGCTGGCAGTGGCCGGCCCAAAGTCCTGCACGGCGCAAGCAGCCGCAAACCTTCCACAAATGCAACGTCGACGTCAACCCGCACAGGCCCTTCCGAAGCCGGCGGCAACACTTCTGCGCAAGGGCATCGCGGCCCTCAAAGACGACCCTGTTTTACAGAGTTCACACGCCCACTTGTTCTCACACCTTGCACGCCAAAGCGAGGTTTCCAGACGGCCGCGGCGAAGCATCTCACACATCTTGGCTTGGATGCCTCTTGCGACATGCTACACACGCGTCCTGCTTGGGATGAGGATTGTGTTGATGCACTTTTGGACATGTGGCCCCGGAAAAATGAATGTCCAATTTGTACCACTCAGGGCACGGCGGGGCTGTGGCGTACAGAGAGGGGAAGCCGCCCGCAACAGCGCATAGTTGCGCAACAAGGTCCGTGGCCGTGAGAAGGTAAACAGGTCTGCAGGCAGGGCATCGAGGGGTAAGTGCGGTATCAAGTGCACAGGCCGCTGGAACCCGGAGCCGTTTCTTTCGTCCGCATCCTTGCCTGCTGCCGGGTTCAGCCTCTCCATCAGCACGTGCTGCTTGCACCTCCCCCGTTGGTCGGGCATGGTTGCGTGTGCAACCGCCCGTGCCATCCTGTCCAGCTTGCTTGGCTCGCCCCCGGCCGCCGCAGCCCATGCTGACGGCGAACCGCCGCTGACAAACTTGCAGCCGATGGCTGGTTGGTTGAAGGCAGGCTTTAGCCGACTGGCGGTCGGTGGAAAACAGGCGTTTAACTGGCCAGCGGTCGGTTGAACGCCTGTGCACAACACCACAGCTAGCCGTAAACCCCAAACCTTCAAACCCAACATCTCCAAAAATCGATGTTGGATTGTTCATAATTTCTTTCTAAACTTGCGCATAACCAGTACTTGCTTTGAGATATTTGCATGCTGCCCGATCATTTCTCATTCTTGGCCAGTTGGGATGATTGGCTCGCATTTGTGCAGCAAGCTCATGATGGTTTTGATGAATTTGCTGCGTTTGTACAGCAGAATGATGAAGTCGTTCATGTGTACTGGCCCATGTTCATATCGTTTTGCCTGCGCCCTCGAAGGCTGCCTCTTGGCATGCAGGTCTGTCTGACTGACTGACTACTTGGCCAGCTGGTCTTCACAAAACAAACTTGCACGTGTCCCTGTTCGTGCGTTTTGCCGAGGCGCCGCCTAGCCAGCTTGGAGTCGGGCCACATGTCGCGACGACGGGCTTGAAGCTGGCCCTTCGATTTGACCCTCATGTGAGATTTGCATACAAGGTGGGATCGCGAGAACTATTCCAACACACCATAGGGCATGCATGGTCGGGAGTCTGGGAGGCACGCCCTTGATGGCCGATTGCCCATCAAAGACACAATGCTGCAGCACCGAACTGCGGATACGAGGTGCCATCCAACACACGACCGGAAGGAGTCTTTGAAATTTTTGTCCCAATGACGGATTGCGGCGGGGTGTTTGCATGGGAAATCATCCGCAGCTCTTCTCAAAAAAGGGTTCCACAGCAATTTTGAACAATGCAAAATAATCCATTTCAACGCCTTTGCTTCTGGGGCGAACAACCCAGCTCATGTTTGACAAAACCGAATATTAAAGCGAACCCCAGAAGAGTGGACGGTTTTCCTGGGTTGCATGCTTGCTTGGTGGGATCTGCTCACATCAGCCTTGGGGCATACTTACAACAACCTGTTTCTTGTACGGGCTTGTGGCACTGCGCTGATGTTGCTGCTGCTGTTTCCTGTGTTCTTGTGGTGGGCGGCTTCCGGACACAACGCTCCGTGTTTTGGTAACCATATGTGGCACAGGTCGTCGTTTTCGACAACTGTTGCGCATGCTTCTCAACATGCGGGGCATCATGATATGTTTGTTTCGGGTTACCAACACTATGATGTGACCCTCTCTTGGGCGAAGTTGCGTGCTTGCTGGGTCTGCGACATCCACTGGCGCCACGGTCGTGTCTGAACATACGCTTTGATCATAGAGCTTTCGGCCAATTACAACGCCCTGAGCAGGTCGTGGCGTAGGAAACGTCCGGCAACCGACCCCGCTGTCGATCCTGCCGCCCAAGCTCCAAGACTGCGCGATTCACCGAGCTTTGCGCCAGATGCCTCGCCCCCGCACCCACACCCCCTGCACGCTGAATCGTTTCGGCAACGCAGCCCATACCAGGGACCACTTTGACCCGGCGCTGAGGACAACGAGCCGGCGAGA
Source organism: Symbiodinium pilosum (assembly GCA_905231905.1). Lineage (NCBI taxonomy): Eukaryota > Dinophyceae > Suessiales > Symbiodiniaceae > Symbiodinium > Symbiodinium pilosum. Next base: position 56,644 of record CAJNIZ010040335.1, read on the forward strand.
ACATTGCAACTCGGGGGAGGTGTTTTTTTTTGGCCCGGCGAGACCAGGAGCCGTGCAGCCGGGTCCGGCACAGCTGGCACCGGCGCAGCTGTTGGTGTGACTTCGACGGGCACCCGCTGCGCCTCCCACACCACAGAGGCAAACCGCGTCGGTCATCCATACGGATTGTGTTGATGTTGAGGACACGCACCGGGGTGTTTGGGGCGAGAGCGACGCCGGCTTGTATGCAGATGCGTTCCATAGGCGAGCCGAAAGCCACCGGACGCCAAAGCGCGGCTGGTTGCTGTAAACATCAAGCTGTGCCGGCAGCGGCAAAAAACAAATCGAAGGCCCCGCCTGCATGCCAAAGCTGCGGACAAAACATGAAAAACCAGAACTCCCGCGCGCGGAGCGCATTTAGTGCGGCGATGGTGTGTTGAGCGACTGCGGCCCAAGGTGCGTGACATTGCGCAACAGCCTGGACAGGTCAAGACGCTACTGGCTAGCCCAGGAAAACCTGGAGAGCGTGCTTCCTGCGTAGCGGGGGAACGCAATCATCAGGCTGAGCACGTGGTCGCCGGAGAACGCTGAGCCTGGGAGTTTGGCCCGCCAGACATCGCCATGCGCTGGTTGGCACCGCAGATCCCTTAAACAAGGAACGACAAACAAAAACAAGCTTCAAATAAAAAATCAGGAATTTCCAGTACATTTTCCCGCCCATCAGCCCTTGTCATTGAACCATCAACAACACTCGAAGCCGAGGTCGATTTTCCTCCCAGCTCCTGATGCAGGTGCCGAAACCTCGCCACCAGTGGATCGGGCGAAGGACCGCGTAGGGGCACTTGCATTCAGCCGGCGTCCGGGGGCAAGGCAGAGGCCCTGGTTACCATATCACGGAGCGTTGTGTCCGGAAGCGGCCCACCGCAAAAAAACACAGGAAACAACGGCAACAACAACAACATCAAAGCAGCGCCAAAAACCCGTAATTACAACAAACATGTTGTTGTAAGTATGTTCCAAGGCTGATGTGAGTAGATCTCAGACAGCAAGCATGCAGCCCGGGAAAACCGTCGTGCATGACAACCCAGGTATCCCGCAATCCGCCCAAACGAGCGAAACTGCTAAAAGTATGATCCTTGGACGTAGGTGACATGCGTTTTCAAAGGGTCCATCATCCATACGGACTGCGACGGTGAAGTCACGCACGTGGGTGTTAGGCAGCAGGCTGGCTGCTATAAACATCAAGCTGGTGCCCGCAGCGGAAAAAAAAATCGAAGGCCCCGCCTGCATGCCAATGCTGCTTACGGAACCAGAACTTCAATATCTTCAATGCGCGGAGCACATTTGGTGCATGATGGTGTATTCGGCGACTGCGGCCTCGGGTGCGTGATATTGCGCGGGGTGCACGCAGAGCGTGCATCGAAGTGCAGACAATTGCTTGCTCTTATCTCGCGCAGGCATCTCGTAGTGGTGCGTGTTTGATTGTTTGTTGCGCGCGTTTAGCCTGAGGAGGCTGTCGTTTGCTGCTGCATGTACATGCTTACTTGCGTGTCAGCTTTTGCGTTTTGGCCTGAAACCAACTTATGTGTGTGTGCTGCAGCCATGTCTACCCCTAGCCGCCCAGGTAGAACATAGGGCATCTGTCGTGTGATTCACATCAGGTGCGCTGCAAATTTTCTGTATGCGCCCCACTCCCTCAGCAAATACTGGCGGAGGGAACGAAGCACGAGTCAGGAAAAAGAGGCACGAGTCGGGAAAAAGAAGGGCACGAGTCAGGAAATAGCAAAGGTACGAGTCAGGAAAAGGAAAAGCACGAGTCGGGAAAATGAAAAGGCACGAGTCAGGAAAAAGAAAGGCATGAGTCAGGAAAAAAAGGCACGAGTTAGGAAAACCAAAAAGCACGAGTCAGGAAAACGCACGGGAATCAGGAAAAAGGACGCGAGTCAGAAAAAACCAAAGGCACGAGCCAGGAAAATCACCGCGAGTCGGGAAAAATACAAGGCACGAGTCAAGAAAACGCCCGCGAGTCAGGAAAAACACCACGAGTCAGGAAAAAAACAGAGCACCAGTCAGGAAAAACCTACGAGTCAGGAGAAAAGCAAGCAAGTACGGACAACTGCTAAAACCACGTTTTTTCCACCCTGCGAGAAGTAAAGAAAAAGCAGCTGACAGAGTAGAATGACATGACATAGGGAAAGCCAGGTACACACACATGTTAAAACCACCCCTTGCTCACTTTGCGAAAAGTAGGAAGGCATGACAGCTGAGAAGGAACGCACATACGTCAAAACCCCCCTCATTTTGCAAGAGATAAACAGAAAAGGCAGAAAAGTACAGACATTTGTGAAACCCGCCTTTTTCACTTTGCGATAAGTGGGAAACATATTATGTTAAACCACCCCCTTTTCACCTTTCCATAAGTAGAAAAACATGACATACGAAGCCAAGTACAGACAGAGGTCCAAACCACTTCTTTCTCGCATGGCGATAAGAAGAAGGACATGACAGTGGGAAAGCCAGACATGTGTTACAACCACCCCTTTCACATTGCGATAAGTATAAGGACATGACAGAGGGGAATCTAGGTACAGACAGAGGTTTAAATCACCCACGCTTTACTTTGCAATAAGTAGAAAAACACGACAGAGGCAAAGCCAGCTAGGTACAGACATTTGTAAAAACCACCCCTTGTCTCACCTTCGATAGGGAAAGCCATGTACAGACATGTGTTACTACCACCCCTTTGCACCTTGCGATAAGTAGGAAGACATGACTGCTGAGAGGGAGAAAGCCTGATAAGCACATATGTCAAACTCCCGTTCATCTTGCGAAAGATATAAAGAACTGTTCGCTTTGCAATAAGTAGGAAGACATGCCACAGGCAAAGCCGTCGGTACAGGCATGTGTTAAAACCACCCTGTTTTCATCTTGTGATAAGTAGGAGATAAGACAAGGGGAATGCCAGGTACACACATATGTGGAAACCATCCCGTTTTCACCTTGCGATAAGTGGAAGGACAGCATGCCAGGTACAGACATCTGTGAAAACCACCCCCTTCTTCGCTTTGCGATAAATAGAAGGACATGACATAGGACCCCCTTGTTCGCGTTGCGATAAGTAGAAGGGAACCTAGGCACTGGCATATGGTAAAACCAACCCTTTTTTCAGCTTGCGGTAAGTAGGAAGACATGACACAGGAAATACGAGGTATGGACATATGTTAAATCTGCCCCCTTGTTCACCTTGCGATAAGTAGGAAGCCATGATGCAGGGAAAACCAGGTACGGACATATGTTAAAACCGCCCCCTTTCTCACCTTGCGATCAGTAGAAAGACACGACACACCGAAAGCCAGGTACAAACATATCATGATAACCCCCTTATCACCTTGCAAGACGTAGAAGGATATGACAGGGAAAACTAGGTACAGACATATGCTACACACCACCCCCTTTTCACCATGCAATAAGTAGAAAGTCATGACTGAGACGAGCCAGGTACAGGCATACCCTTTTTTTTTCATCTTGCAAAAAGTAGGCAGACATAACAGCAGGAGGAAGAAGGCCAGGTACGCACATATGTCAAAATTTCCTTTTCATCTTGCTAGAGATGCAAACAAAAAACAGTTGAGAGAGGGAAGTCAAGTACGGACATATGCTTAAACCCCTTTTTTTCAGGTTGCGACAAGTAGGTTAGGAAGACATGACACAGGCAAAACCGGTGCAGATATTAGTTTAGGCGAATATCCGAACATCCAGGAGGTCAGCTGCCTGACCGCTTTCCTTTTCCCGTGTTTTTGGTTCCCAACTCACGCCTTCGTTTTTTTCCGATTCGCGCCTTCTCATTTTCCCGACTCACGCCTTCCTTTTTCTCGACTCATGCCTCCTTTTTTCCTGACTCACGCCGCTTTTTCCCGACTCATGCCTCCCTTTGTCCCGACTCACGCCTTCCCTTTTTCCTGACTCACGCCTCTTTTTTCCGACTCACGCTTTTTTTTCCTGACTCACGCTTTTTCTTTTTCCCGACTCACGCCTCAACCTATGACTACTATTACTACTACTATTATTATTATTATTACTACTACTACTCCTCCTCCTACTCCTCCTACTGCTGCTTCTACTGCTACTACTGCTGCTACTGCCCGTTGCTTGGGCAGGATGTGCCAGGGTGCTGCGATTTCCCTGGGTCTCCGGCCTACAACCGCCATGAACATCGGAACCTGGATCATTGCAATCAAGACTTTGTGTTGGGATGGCTGAAGGTTTTTTTCGCAGGACGGAGCCTACACCATGTGGGAGTAAGAGGCACATTTTCTGAGTCGCTGCTACAGGCGGAAGTAGATCAAGTCACCATTATGTGGGCAACATAACATTTACATCTATATGTACACAGACATCTAGATTATGGGAGCTCAACTTAGGTTCCTTCAGCTGCAACTCAGATTTTCTGCTTAAGTCTAAGCGCTGCAAAGATTTGGAAAGTGTTTTGCAACCATCCCATGGACCTCAGGAACCTGAAGTGCAGCAAAGACCTGCGCTGTTTGGTCACAAAGTTTCTAATCCTTGTTGAGTGGAAGCCAGCACGTAAGGATAAGGATGTTTTAAGGATTAGTCCTGAAATTAAGAAGTCTAAGTTAGAGCGGAAACCCATGATAAGGCAATATTCAGGTGTTTTGAGGATTGAAGAGGATCATCTCTTCCAGAGTCTAGAATGTAGCGGCTGCTTTCATCCCTTTAAGCCTTGAAGTGTTCCCACAGCAAGAACCAAGGTTCGCTGCCCCATGTGATTTGGGGGATGACGAGGAGGATATAGAGCCCCTGGCTTAGCAGTTGGCTTGTTGTGCGCTACACTTGCAACGAAGCCACATCTCCCACTTATCAACCCGTCCGAAAAAATCCCAGGTGGTGGTTTCCCGAAGTAGGGGTACCTTTCTAGGGGTCCCCACAACAAGGATTACAATGTTTTTGGGTCCATATTGGGGTCAGCTCTCTCGGGGTGCAAGAAGGTACAGGGAGAGGATGGGTGGCAGCCGCAGGTCGGTGAACATCACGCAGTTGAAGGAGGCCGGCACAAGCCGATGCCCATCACTTAGGAGGACCCCCCACCCTGTAATAGTGGTATAATAAGAATACAAGAGGACCCTAATATAATCCCTATTCTCCCTTACACTCACTATTACTGGGTGGGGGGTCCACCTAACCCATCACTCATGAGGGTATCCAGCCTGCTGAGGGTTTTGTCGGCTAGGCCTTTAAAATCAAGGCCACCAAATAGCTATTCAAGAGATTCGCCCGCCCCCCCCCGACCCCCCCCCCATGATGTTTCTGGGATGCGGCTTGGGATTTGGATTACTCACTGGGGTTTAGGGTTTAGTTTCTTCACCCTGAAATCGCAGACTCGTCAATCCCAAGCTTTCCCATGGGAGCCCGAAACAAGTGAGCAACATATGTATACACGGTCAGGGCAAGTGCTGAATTTGTAGCAGGAGTTTACTCCCGACATGTGTGATGAGCTGGCCGATAGATGGTGGAAGCGCCTTGGATACCCTGGGCCATAGAAAGCGCAGAAAGACCCTCAGATTTGGTTTGGGGTCATGACACAAAGGACGGGTCTTAGACTTGTGGGAGGTACGCAGTGGGCTCTGAATTCAGAGACAGTGCCAGGCCCCGGCTGAGCAGGCCTACAAGGAAGTTTGTCAGATTCGGATTGCTTCACGGGCTGTAATTGGAAGCCTGAAGAAGTAGAAGTACTATTCCTGCATAGCGCTTACATTGCCTCAGCAAAACAGCCCCTGCAGCAGACAATAGTGTGGTGGTGACCCAGTTACTCCGCCCTCACCGATGAATCGGGCTACTCCTACGCGATGCAGGAGATCTGTGTTGGTCAGCTGCGTGGGGGAAGTTCCTTTTATAAAAGCCTTTTCAAACAATCAAAACCTAGGAAGTAAAGGAGATCCCAATTCTCATTGTGCTTCCCGTTGGTTCGTTTATCTACCCACTTCTAAACAACATGTACCAACAGTCAAGACCTTAGAAATGAAATAGGCACCTGATTTTCAATCAGATTTCCTTTGGGCTCATTTCCTGTACCCGAACCTAGGGAATTTCATGCTCTGCATGCCGGCCACCACAGGATGCCCAGGAGGAGGAAGCACAAGAGTCCACAGCCTACAAGCTCTTCAAGACTATTGGTCAGGCTGCTGGGGTGGAGTGCCTCGGCTGCAAGGTAGACCCCCAATTTTGGGGTTTAGGGTTTAGGTAGGGTTCAAATGTAGACCTTGTAGGGTGAAGTTTCAAGGTTGAGCAGTTTGGGTGGAGGGGGGCGGGTTACGGTGTTGCTACACTTGCTGGGCTTTGTAGAGCATCGTGATGACAGTAGATTGCGCTTTCTTGGAAGTTTTTTGGCAATAATGCAGGGAACCGGGCAAGTAACCAATTTTAAAGCTTTGCATGTCACATGTTTCATGGGTCATCCCTACCAATTCTGGGTGCATCGCCAGGGACAGGAGGGGAATGCGTCCCTGCAGTCGTCCCTTTATAATTCCCAATAACTACCATCCCTACGCTATTCCTTTGCGCCCTGCCAGCCACCGGTATGTTGCCATCACAACTGCGAGTTTGCCAACAATGGGGGTTCCATGTATCCCAGGAAGGTTGGCTTCCTTGTCCAAGGGGTTTAGGGTTTAGGGTTTAACCATTTCGGTCACAACCCTCTCGTCATACTTGCATGGCGCTTTGGGCCTGTCTTGTCTTTTGTTGTTGCTCATAAGGTCTCCGTGCGCATGCTGTGCTTTTGGTTTTGTTTGCCTGGGTTTAGCAGGGATATACTCTGGAAGGGGGAGAAGCTAGCCCCGGTTGTGTCTGGATCTCTAGTCTCCTATCGGATAGTGTGTCTTAATTAATAGTCTTGCCTAGGATGTACTTCACCATCTTTGGCGTGCTCCTGAAGGTGATCTTTCTGACGCAGCATCCGAACTCAGTCGCCTTGCTAATCTGGTGGAAGAAGACATACTCAGCTAACCCCAATACGAAGCATCCCAATCTTTGTACACGTGTACCTACAATTAATTGGTTTAGAGGTGTTTGTTAGAGGTTGAAGACATCTTTTTTGAGCGGGCCAGTTCGCCCTAGTCAGGAGCAGATCCTTCAGCTGGATGTCCATCACCACCAGGCAAGCAATCTAGGAGAACCGCTCCCAACCGGGTTCCCATCTGATATAACCGTACTCTGTGGAAAACATGTATCATCAGGGGGGCGAGGATTATTGTGCACCATTGCCGAATGATACAGAACAAGCAACCCAGCCTAACTATCACTACGCACACATATATGTGTATATATATCTATATGAATATGCGAACTGCTGCTACCCTAGGGATAACATTGAGAGATATTGAGAAGATGTGCAATCTTTTGCTTCAATCTGCATGGAGGTGGATGCCCACGGCCTCAATGAGCTGCGATCTTACATTTCGCATTGATGGAGCTAGGTAGGCAAACGCTCATGTTAAAACCATGTTATAACCTGTATCCCCTTGAGTTACCATAATCGACAGCGCAACAGCAGGGTTTCGTAGTATGCCTACCCAGCGTGAGAAAGACTGCATCGACCTGAGCGCCCTTGTTCAGAACTCCCAGTGTGAAGATCTTGAATTGCGATCTCCCAATGAGGGGGTGTCTGGACATGTGCAGAACAGGGCGAACACTGCTCCGCAGTTTTCGAAGGTCTTGGGACTTGCCCAGCCTTCATTGCTTGTTCGAAAACGCTTTCGCATTCTTTGGTGGTTTCATGTGCTAAAGGCCAGGCATCCGGTTCCTGTTGGCTCAGCTTGAGGCGAATGGTAGAACAACATCTCAGTTAATTCATACTTGAGATGATGTTCCGTTTGGGGATCCCTTTAGCAGGAGGTTTTTATCCTATTCAGGGGAGTATGGGCGGTTTCCAAACATGAGGATTTTTTTTAGCGAGTCCCCATGAACAGGATCAGAATATTTGGGGGGGCTATAGGCGACCGCCGTCTTTCCACATATTCAATGGGTGGGCGATGGAACTTCTGCCAAAAGATGTCTCCCCTTTATGAAATATTCATAAAGGGGAGACATCTTTTTGCAGAAGTTCCATCGCCCACCCATGTGCTGTAAAAAAAAGGACTAGAAGGGACAGAAGGCTCCGAATTTGCTTTCTGCAGACTTCCTTGAGTCTTGACAGAGCCCGCATTGGCTTGCTGGTGGTTAGTCGGCAAGGAGGGACTAGGATGGTGATCATGCTGGGGGGCGATGCAGGGGCAAACCCTACACCGCTAAAGCCCTAGACAGGGTCCACAAAAGGCATCCATTGCCCCCAATTCCCTACTATAACCCCCCTATATACCTCATTATCATGTAGTAGTTTCCATTTCTTTTCTATTTTCCCTGTATAACCCCAATGTATTCCCCCATTCCCTAAACCCCAAACCCTAAACCCCAAAATCCAAACCCCATTCCCTATTGACCACCAGTAAGTGCCAGGATCAGGAAGAGGTCGTCCGACAAATCAGGCTGCCAGTTTCTTTTTGTGTGCGCTGCTTTACACCTCCTGTCAGCACCCAGTACTAGTGGTATGGGTTTAGGTTTTAGGGTGCAGGGCATAGGGGTTGATTACATGGGGTCATATAGGGGTATGCATATGTATATATATATATAGAGATATAGGGTTACATGGGGTTATATGGGGTGTATATACATGTATATATAGGAAGAAATAGGCGCCCTCGCATGGTTACCATTATACCATGGCAGTCATTATCAATGAGTCGGGGGCTTAGCACAACCCATGCCTCCTTGTGGCACTGCTCGGGGCAGGGAATGCATGGACATACCGCTGTCGGTGATTTTTGTGGGCATCGGCGTCTCCCAGGCATGATGCACTTTTGACTAGTGGTGTGATGCTATGGCCAAACTCGCAAGCTTGGGGAATCAAGCAAACATTTAAGGCAAGGTTCTTGTGAGAGTTGCGGTGGGATGTCTGCTGCTGGAGAAATTATGCGCATATCCCGAATTCAGCTTGCGGCTCAGGATTTCAAGATTTTGAAGGACCCTAAACCCTACACACCCTAAGCCCTAGACCCCAATAACCTCGTGGCTCAGGATTTCAAGTTTCTGAAGGAGCTGGCAAAAGACATTGCGCAGATCCTCAAGCTGAATGGCGAGAAAGGCCCTGCGAGCTTGACTGTGTACTTACCATCATAGGGATTATGTAGGGTTTAAACAGGGATAATGTAGGGGCATGTAGGGGTGTACGGTTGTATGGGGAAGGTGCAAGGGTTATGTAGGGATTTTGCGGAGTTATATGGGGATCATGCAGGGCTATGTAGGAAGTAGAAGGATGTATAGGGATTCAAGGGATGTATATGGGCGATGGAAGAGAACGAGGAAACGACGATTTCGGGTTTCAGGGTTTAGGGATATATTATTAATGCCAATCAACCCTAAACCCTACACCCATGGAGAGTGAGTCAAATGGAAGACAAGATGGACAAAATTCAATGCAGACTGGACAGAATACGTCGGATACGTGTACGATGAACCAGAAACACGTCAAGAGCAACCGAAGAAGCCCTAAACTTCATCGCCGTCATGTCTTAGACTGACACGGGCCCACTTCAAGCTGCACGGCTCAAAGTCTTCATTGCCTCCTGTTGGTTGGACTGTTCACAGTTTACAGGTCAACATGCATAGGATTCGTTCAAGCTTGCTAGATGGGAATGGCAGCTCATTTGTTGGCGCAATGAGCGTTCCAAGCTCGCATTGCAAATCCAACAGTCTCAGCCACAAGAGCCACGCAATACTGCTGATGGGACCTTGTCTCGCTGACGCTCCAGTACGGTGGTCAGTCCAACCTCGCCGAGCATGACTTCGTGCCACTAAGTGCAGATGCCGGCGGATGTCGCCCAATCGCTCTCACTACTTCCGTCCTGTGTGCAGCGGCCTCAGGATCTGAATGATGCATGCGCAAATTCCGTAATGAGGGGACATGAGGGGACGCCCTTTTTCCTTGCATGTGTTTGCGGTAATTTGACGTTGAGGGCAGCTTACAGTACAGCTGTCAAAGCGTCAATGCCTATGAAGTCTGCACCAAACACCACGCACCGTTTGTATGGCCCCGCAAAAGTCCAGGCACACACTGCTTCTCTGGTTTGTGCCGGATGCAACATTGTGCTGGCCTTAGTTGGCTTTTGGGTTGAGAGTTTGGAGTTGAGGATGAAACTCCACTTGTTCACGCGCTGGCAGACGGCCGTGGCCATACTAATTGGTTGCCGCGTTGACCTTGATGAGCGTGAGTCGTTAGAGCAACGCCACCTGCAAGAACAGTGGTTAGCAAGTGGACAAAGTCGAGGCCGCTTGTGTAACAATCTCGGGACCCTACACGCACGCGTGCTTCAGAGAGCAACTCGAAAAAGGCGACCATTTTTGTCGTTTCGTAAACGTCAATTTTGGCATCCAGGCCATTTAAGCCCCACGCTAAGGTGCAACCTCTGCAGCTGCAGTCAGCTCACTTCAGCTGCAGCACGCCAGCATCCTTCCTGGCGGTTCCCGGACCCCTCCGGCAGGTACATTTTGCTTGAGGATTTTTGTGGTATCTTTCTTTGTTCCAAGGAATGAAGCATCCTCTTCCAAAAAAACAGCAAGGAAGCCTCCTTAAGACTCAGAACCTTGCCCGGGCTTTAGCAAAGACCCTAAACCCTAAATGCTAGGTTTCGCGTTCTGCGCACCTTTGGGGGCGAATTCCTGGAGCTTGCATTCCAGCTGCCAGACACTCGGATCCCGAGCTACGGAGATTTTGAGTTTGCAATTTAGGGTCTCTGTGAATGGGGTAAGAACAGTTGTATGGGGTGTATGCGGGTTATGTATATATATATATATAGTATGAAGTTTCTGTCTTAGGGGCTCCTCAGGTATATTAACACCAAAGAGAAATGTTTTCTTCCTGGAAGTTATGGGAACCTAGGCTGAGTGGAAGCGACTCTTCCATCAGCTCACGCAGGCTGCCGAGAATTTGACTTCGCTCGGAGGCATTGGCATTGCCCAAGCCTGGGTCATTATTGGATATAATTTCTTTTAAGGTCCAAAAAGGGGTTTGCATGCTGGGACTGTAGCTAAATTCCATGTTTGCTTTATCCCAACACGGAACCCGAAATCATAGAGCCCTCACTCCCTAAACCACCTAAGCCCCCTAAGCCCTAAACCCCAAAACCCTAAGCCACTCAACCCTAAACCCCTTGACCTCTCAACCCTCAACCACCTAAACCCCAAACCCCAGGTACAAGACCACCTAAGAGATGGTGCCATTTTCCTACCATCTCGGCCCGTCAAGATATGGAGTTGCAGCTTGGAAGTGGTGAGGGGGATTACAGGATGATATAGGGCTATGTAATACGTATACAGCTAGGCATAATAGGGTTACATAGGGATGTACAGGGTTATATAGGGTTATGAGGGATTATAGGGAGAATGGACAAGAAGATGGAAACTACTGTGTAGGGTTCAGGGATATTTGCCAAATAACTGGGGAATCAAATGGAACAGAAAATGGAACATGGAAAGGAACCTGAGTTCACGTAATGGTCCTAGCGGATCCCTAAACCCCAAACCCTAAGATTATGGCAACCTTTGGCAACCCACCCCCTCCTACAATAGGGACCTTATAAGAGTGACACGACAGTCATTGGGTCCTTGTTTTGGGCGGGGGGTTACCAGAATCCCCTTGTTAATAGTAGGGTTTAGGCCTATTAGGGTTGTTGGTTCACGGTCCATGTCGATTAGCATGCTTTGAGCGGAGAACTTTGCCATGCTCATGAATCACTGAAGGCAGTGGTCGCTGGTGGTGCCCTCACAGACGCTTCATGCGTTGGCCGTCTTAGGCTATGACGGTGATGCGTGCTCGTTGTACGCCCCACGCCTGAAGTTCAGTCGGCCTGTTTTATAGAACTTTCAGGGTTCATGTACTTCTGTAGGATATGGGTAGTTCATGGTAGTTCCCAAAATTAGGGTCTCATTCTGGTACCCCTAAATATTAGCTGCCGTAGTATAATCTATAACGAAAAGGGCCCACTATTCCAGCCCTTAATTGGACACCTAGCATTTACTGTTACTGAGTGGGGGCAGTAGCCAAGTTTTAGGGTTGAGGGTTCAGGGTGGAGTATGGAGATTTGAATGCCCTAACCCTAAACCCTAAACCCTAATTGAAGCAGTGGAGGACTTGACGAATGAGGGGAAGGCGAAGGTGACGGTGCTGTGGAGCAGTCAAGGCAATGAGCAGGTTCGCAGTTTTCAGAAGCAGGTTTAGGGCTTAGGATGGTTTAGGGTTTAGGAGGGTTTAGGGTTTAGGAGGGTATGGTTTAGGAGGGTTTAGGGTTTAGGAGGGTTTAGGGTTTAGGAGGGTTTAGGGTTGAGGATGGTTTAGGGTTGAAGTGACCTTGGAGGGTATGACCCATTGGCCAGACATCTTGGAGCCCCGAAGCGCTTAAGACCCCAAACTTGAATCTTCGGAAGCTCTGGAGGAACAGCAATTTATGAGGATCACGAATTTGCAGGCTTTCAGTAGGTATATCGTGTGTTGGACATAGTGATCATCTGTTGACTGACGCTCACAACTTTGTAGTCCTCATTTGGGTACCTGCTTTAACTCCGGTGTCTCCATCACCCCACCAGAACAGCAGGACTCTTATTCCTGGGCCCCAAAAGGCCCCAATTAAAACAGCCTGAATCCCTGCTCTTTAAATCGTCAACCTCAAACCCTAATCCCTAATACGAATCCTATCTCCAACGGGTAGGGTTTTAGGGGTTTAAGGTTTTAGGGGTTTAGGGTTTTAGGGGTTTAGGGGTTGGGGTTGACGGTGTGCCACAGATGGAGCCGTTGCGTGCCGTGGTGGGTCGCTCTCGGATCTTCCTCCTGGCTGACAGCAAGAAGGCCGCTGCTTACACCCTAAACCCCAGAGCGTAGACCCTAAACCCTACACCCTAAACCCTACAGCCTAACCCTAGAGCCTAAACCCTGAACCCTACAAAGGTTTTAGGGTGGAGGCTGCAGAATGGCGGCACTTCAGAGAGTCCACGTTCAACAAAAGGTATAGGGTAAAGATCAGCATGCAACAATGCTAGAGCTTTCTACAAAACAGTTCATCGCGTACAAAACGGATAGTGACCACAATGTTGGAAATTCTGGGAAGAATAGCAGGTCGAAAACGTAGCAGGAGTAGAACAACGGAGGTGCAGATAGTCAAAGCTGATTAACAGAGAGCGCTTGCAAGGACTCTGCAGGCATCGAGGGATGATGGACATCATAGAGACCACCGTTTCTCGTGTCTGGTGGATACCCAAGTCATTGCCAGCAGCCCATTGTCCGTGGAATTTACTTTCCTTCCGAAATTTCACGATTAATGTTGCACGGTATGTTCTGACCCAGCCCCCAAACACAATGAGCCTTGTACTATCCCTGTGCCCATGTCATGCTCCAGTTTCTTGTCTGTTGGGTTTTCCAGTTCAAGCGCCTATACCATATACGGCTACCCTGAACCCTTATCCCTGAACCCTGAACCCTACCTAGCTCATGTTTCAATTCAGGGCTACGACTAGGCCAGATAAGTCTGCAAACCTAATATTGAACCAGATGGGAGGTTCAGGACCCCTTAAGCAGGAGGAATGCTGCCAAACATTGTGGTTAGGGTTCAGTGTTTAGGGTCTCAGGTTGAGGGTTTAGCTTCACATTTCGGTTGCAGTACACTGCAGTTCTAGCGTCTACCAGCTTCAAGTGGAGGCCCCTGGTTACATGGGGATGGCCTTCCCACGAACTAACATGAAAACCCTAACGCTTCCTTACATAGACCGTCGTCAACTTCAATAAGGTTATACGCTGTCAAGAAACCGGAATTAAGTTACTACCATAAGGGAGCCCTGTTCTTTACTAGATGCCCATATTCTTATGGTAATTTAATTTCCTTAATATCAGTTTCCATTTTCTCTTCCATTATCCCTATATAACCCCTAATATACTATATTAGTTTCCATTTTCCTTTCTATTATTCCCATATAACCCCTATGTAGAAGGAACCCAGTCATGGTTTTCTTACTTCAGGGGGGACCCCAGTCGCTCCTTGAATTGTCTGCCCGGTATCCTCAAAGTTGTCCTTATTTTGACGAATGCTTTGGGGAACCTACTTAGGGCTCTGAAGGTGATCCTTAAAGGGGGGATATATAGGGGAATATATAGGGGACTGCTATAGGGTCTATTAAGGGGGATACTAGGAGTTTAGACAATATGGGGAGTATATGCGGGTATTGTAGGTTTTGGGGTTTAGGGCCTTGGATTAACTTAAATGGATGTCCATGCTGCAGGGAGAGTATCTATCCTCGTTTCTCCCGCTATTCACCCAAACCCTAAACCCCACCTACATAATAGGCCCCTCAAAGGGACTGTCATGTGTGAGTGCTGCACAGATTGACATCTACAAGTTTGATGGCGCACACGTTGGAGAGACTGGGTCTGGTTTAGGGTCCAGGGTTTGGAGGTTTAGGGTTTTGGGTTTGGAGTTTTAGGATTTATTGCGCAAATGCTCTCTCAAACTGAACTGGGCCATTGGTTGCTTGCCAGCAGAGTCCCTGTAGATTGGATGCAGCAGGGTTTGCGGGTTTGGAGCTTTCCCGCGGAGTATCTTCCTGCCGTCTTGTTTGCAATGATTGAGCCCCACTTTCACCACCGCATCAAAACCCTGAACCGATGACTCCGCCAGCGCTCTCGCCGAATCCTTTCCCATGGTACAGCCGGACGATCGGAAGAAAAGCAAATCTAGTAGGGGATAGGGCAATAAACTATATAGGCATTATACTCCCTCATTCCCTTCTAACCCCAATAAACTATATAGGAGTCATATTCCCTTATTCCCTTCTAACGCCCAGTAAGTATCTCTTCTGCCAAGGAGCTGGCAGGAAGTCAGGTCAACGAGTCAGAAACAGAGAAGCTTGACCTGCTTCATGATGCTACAGACATGTTCTTGGCGGAGGACTGGATCATCGTTGAAATACAGGGATCCCAATATGGTCCCCAATATATTGTAATTCTGATTACTTGGACTCCCAAGAAGGGTCCCCTGTTTTTGGAAACCCCATATGCATATTTATGGTAGGTTGCATGATTTCTTGGGATTCAGGGTACTTGCGGTGTTGCAGGACTTCCTTTACAAGAATACCCTTCCGGTTGTTTTTCGTACGCCCGGATTGGGAAAGGGATCACGACGTCTCAAGTCTCATCAGGATTGTTCTCAGTATTGCTGCTATATAGGTTGTGTCACGGTTGTTGGCCTGCCTGCAAGTTTGAACACACTACCAACCCCCCCCCCCACCCCCCAAAACAAAAACAATAGAAAAGGCAAGGACATGAGATACACCGATGTTCCCTATAGATGCCCATAGGTACTGAGCATCAGATTGGTACTGGGCACCAGATTTAGCATCTCAATGCTAGCAGGAAAGAAAAACCCATACCCCCAGCCAAGGAAACTCCCAATCCAATACAGTACCATTACAAGCTGTGTGGATGTTTATGATTATAGTCCCCCTTAAGTAGATCGAATATGGTTTTGTGTATATTAGAATAAGATCCCCATATACCCCATATTCTATCTATTTAAGGGGGACTATGGGGGGTTGGAGCTTTCCTTCTTCGCGGCAAGGGATGAAAGCACATTCCGTCTCTACCTCCGCCACGAAACAATTCTAAATCTAAATCTTGTATCCAAGGCCCCCTAAAGGAGCGGTAGTCTAAACTCCTTACAGGGGTTACATCGGGGACTCTACAGGGTTCCTATGATAGGGCTCGTTCAGGGTGATACTAGGAGTTTAGACTATAGCTGAAATGACCCCCATAACTACATTGGGGAAACTAGGGGTTTATTGGGAGGTTCCCTTTTTGAGATCCTACAGGGGCCCTGGGTTGTAATCAAGTACGCCGCAGGAGATGCTAGTCGTCGAGACTTCCGCCAGCTTGCTTGTATCTTGCTGGTGCTCAAGGAGTAGATACCTGCTATATATTCCGCGAGAAGAATGCCTATACTAAGACTCTAAACCCAAGACCCAAAACCCTGCCTCAGTAATATTCTGGATCAATATTAGGCTTAGGGATCCTGTATACTTTTTGGTGTATGGAATCCTTATATGTATATCCTTTTTTCTTACTCGTGTGGGCTAAGTATTGTGGTTAGTTTCCATCTTTTTCCACTTGTCCAATAAACCCTAAACCCTAAACCCTAAACACAAGTAAGGCATTAAAAAACAAACACAAGTAAGGTGTGGGACCTTGCTTTGGGCTCTCCACTTTGCCGCATCCCTCCCACGCAAGATCACCTGGCTGTTCCTCCAAACAATCCAAACAAGGATGGGCTTGATTTAGCGGTTTAGCGGTTTAGGGTTTAGGGTTTAGAGTAGCCCCCACTTGTAGATAATAATAGTAAGAATAATTGTCTTTATATGTATACGTGGAAAAAGAAAATGGAAACTACTATATCATAATAGGATATACATCCCTAAGCCCTTAAACTCATGTGAGGAAGGATAGTAGCAGCGTCAGTATGTGAATTCTTGCAGTAATCAGCTAAGCACGGGGAATCTCAACTTGAGCATGTACCCTAAACCCTAAGCCCTAAACCGCACAAGGAAAGCAGTAGTGTCGACTACCCAGTCGCTGGGGGGTCATGTGAGCTATAGTCTGAACTCCTTTAAGGGGGATTATTTAGGGGGTACCGTTCAAAGGGGTTTGCGCTGACACATGGCCGTATGTCCTTGGCTCCCAAATACATGACGCGAAAAGCACTCCGTGTAGAGACCGTAGTTTCGAAAGCCTGCCACATGTAAGGGCGGTGTCAGGGTGGAAAGTCATGCCTGCAAGGAAGGATCGTTGCAAGGACGTCCCTGTGGCCGCGGCGTTGTTGCAACATGGTTTGAAGAAGGCGCCTGCTGATTTACACAGTACTGGGATATAGTTTGAAGGCAAGTTGCTGTTTTAACAGACACAGGTGTGCGTGTGCTAAACAGCTTTCTCAGGAGGCCAAGATGTCCAATTCTGGGACATGCAAGCTTCGCCGTGTGGTCTGCTCAGTTCTCAATGATGACGGTTTAGCGGTTCAAGCTTAGGCACGCGCAGCTTTATAGTGGAGTTGGAGTGGAGTTCCTGCTTAGGGCGCCCAGTCTGATGCAAGTTCATATGGCATCAGCAACTCAGGTTTGCTTATGCGCTGGGCTCCAGTGCTTGCAGATGACCAATGCACATTGGTGACTTTTGGTACATCGCAAATGGAGCGACTTCTGGTAGCCATCGATTCGTCCAACACAGTGCATGTGGCACTGATGACAGAGGATGCCGGGGCGGGCATGAAGCCAGTCGACCTCTACTCCATCCAGCTGTTTAGTTTTCAACGCTCGAATATTTTATCCTGCTCCATCGCAGTCAGGTGTGGTGTGTTGGCCTTTGTGGAAGCTGCAGATCTGGAAGCGCAATACCGTTTACTCCATGTCTGGCAGCTGCTTGCCCGTGCTTGAGAGGGAGTCGGGAAGTAAATATGGGTAGCACTATGTACAGGTGTTACGCAGAAGTAGATGGGTACACATTTGCAGACACGCGCGATGCACACCCACAAGCACGCACACGCACATATGCATATACGTATACATATGCTTGTACTTGCATACAGACATGCGTGTGTATTGTATGCAGGCGCACACTTGTTTTCATGTTCACGTGTTGCCGTATGCTCATATACCTATGTAATTACAGGTATTTGAGGGCATTCAGAGGTTGTTTGAGCGATGCACTCCACCAGTAAGGCTAGCAAGTCACGGGGAGCCA
Source organism: Symbiodinium pilosum (assembly GCA_905231905.1). Lineage (NCBI taxonomy): Eukaryota > Dinophyceae > Suessiales > Symbiodiniaceae > Symbiodinium > Symbiodinium pilosum. The sequence goes on from CAJNIZ010040335.1 coordinate 74,498, forward strand.
CTTCCGGTACCAACGCGCTATGCCTGCCACTTCTCCACGAGACTGCGTTGCAGTTCAGTAACACTCTGGCTGTGTGTGGAATTTACCTGAAGTTCTGAACCCAGTAAAGACTGGAAGATGATCATGTTGAACAGTGCCTCGGCGAAAGTGTGTGCTTGAACCGCGCATGCAGAACAAGAACGGGCATTTGTGATAGTACTATACTTTAGCAGTTGTGACATAGTACATTTGCTGTAACAAAGGAGCTTGAATTCCCACATCCAGAACTAACATATGACCCTGAAGTTGTCACCAGTCCAGGGCTGGGGGTAACCAAAATCCTCTTGTTAAACAATACCTAAACTCCAAACCCTAAACCCCAAACCATACGCCCTAAAACCTCAGCTCTAAACTTTGAATCGCCTAATCCACAAACTCTGAATCCTAAACTGTGAACTCTATACCCTAAACCTTAGACCCTAAACTCTGCGGTGTAGCACTATCCTAGGCGAGGTCTCGCCACCGTCTCTGTGCCAAAACCAATTCTTGGCCGCTTTATACTTCTGAAAGGCCTATGGCTCGGGGTACCACCGCATGGTCTCCCAGGGATCCTAGGGTTTAGGGTTTAGGGTTTAGGGTTTCGCGTTTAAGGTTGAGGGTTCAGGGTTTAGGGTCTGGGGTTAGCAAAAAGGGTCTAGGGTTAAGGGCGTGCGGTTTCGCACACAGGGGTTGCTCTTAGGGACCCTTGGATCTAGTAGGTTTAAGGGAGATGAATGAAAGGGGTCATTCGAGTGTATAGGGGTAGCTTGAATTGACTTCCCACAGTACTGAATCCGTACATATGTATATGTAGCGATTTTTACGCCGGCTTGTTGACCTGAGACAAGATAAAGTTAGCTGTAGATAGGTGTCTGTGTAGCTGTATTTGTGTATGTGTTTGCAGGGGTTTATGTATAAGTAATTGTCATATCGCATTCACTGATGTGTGTAGATATGCGTGTATAATAACTTATACACAGGCAAACAAAAAGGCAACCCTTAGATCCAAGAACTATGAGAACAGTTGATCGGTGTTTGCCACCTGTGAGGCTGCTCAGCAATGGAGGAGTCCCATCCCTTCGTGGGTGCTGAACTCTTCGGCTTCAGGTGCGATGTTTGTCGAAAATCAGGGACCCGATGCAAGGAATGCAATGGGGCTAGACTGACGGTGTCGTAGTATGGTCGCACCTGCCGTATCATAGAGGGAGTCTCTCAACATGTTGGTTTTTTCTTGCGATCTGTAAGTGTTAGGGAGGTTCTACTGTCGATGGTAGTTTCCATTTTCTTTTCCATTGTCCCTATACAACCCCTATATCCTATGACGGAAATTTCCATTTTCTTTGCCATTATCCCTAGATAACCCCAATATACTATAGTAGTGTCAAATTTTCTCTTCCACTATCCTGAATAACCCCAATGTACTATAGCAGTGTCCATTTTCTTTGCCATTATCCCTAGATAACCCCAATATACTATAGTAGTGTCCATTTTCTCTTCCACTATCCCTGAATAACCCCAATATACCATAGTAGTGTCCATTTTCTTTTTCATTAGCCCTATATAACCCCAATATACTACAGTAGTTTCCATTTTGCTTTCCATTATTCCGAAATAACTCCAATATACGATAGTAGTGTCCATTTTCTTTTTCATTAGCCCTATATAACCCCAATATACTACAGTAGTTTCCATTTTGCTTTCCATTATTCCTAAATAACTCCAATATACTATAGTAGTGTCCATTTTCTTTGCCATTATCCCTGAATAACCCCAATGTACTATAGCAGTGTCCTTTTTCTTTTCCATTAGCCCTATACAACCCCAATATACTATAGTAGTTTCCATTTTCTTGTCTATTATCCCTATATAACCAGACATTCCGTAGGGCTACTTTTTGAGACTTATCCAGGTGCGGGAAGCTGCAGAAACTCTTCTCCCAAGGCATGACCGCCTGTGACTCAACGCTGTTCCGCCGCGGGCACCCGCTTGCTGACTTGGTGCTAGGGTTCTGGAATTTGGAGGCCGGATGATGTCGGGCAATGTTTTTTGCTTCATGGGAGGGGGGAAGTGATAGTTTTTGAATAGGCCCTTCGGGGAGCACAAGGACTTGTAAAAGTGTTGAATTCCCCACGTCAGCCTAGAAGGAATAGACTGCCTAGAAGCAACTCGACAGGAACACCATCCTGATCCGCAAGCCCTAAACCCCATTCGCTTAAGCTCACCTAAATCTTCAGCCCTAGACCCCGAACCCTGATCCTATTGGCGCGGAGGGAAACAGCTTAAATCCCAAACCCTAACCCCTACGCGTTCCGAAGCCCTGATCCCTGTAATCACTACGTAATCCTTAAACCTTCATCCCTAAACCCTATCCCTAGCTGAAACCTACCTCAACAGTAAAATGTTTGAGTCAGGAGGAGGATGCCAGCAAATCCTTATGCCTGGTTAACCTGGGCCAGCCGAGAGCCGCGGAAAAGACCTCTCCTACTTCGTAGTTTGGGGTGACGTGCGGGCAAGGGTTTGGTTGGTATCAGGTGCCTCGAATACACCTCAAGTTTAGGGTTTTTATTATGGTTTTGTGCGAGAGTATATAGGGTTCCTTGGGGATATTGGTGCGTGTACATATTGAGTGTCCACTGGGGGAGTGTCTCACCTCATCCATGATCATGACTGATGTCCGTCTTACTTTGCATTAAAACCATGGGTCATATAGGAGTCCCTTCACAAGAAGATTCATAGGATCATGTAGGGAAAATGGAGAAGCAAATGAAAATACTACTCAACTATTCAGGGCGTAGGCGTTTTGGGGCATAGCATTTGAGGATTTACTTTGTGTCGTTGCAAGGTTCTGGGATGGATGGTTGGGGGTGTAAGGCTTCAAAAAATGTAGAAGCATTCAAACACGCCTCCCCAAACCGAGATGGAACACCCTAAGCCCGAAATTTTGTAAACTCTACACCCTAGAGCCTAAACCCTAGACCCCAAACCCGAGAGCCTAACCCCTGAATTCTAAAGGTTCAGGGTGCTCATTCAAGACTTTGATTGAAAGTGGGGCTGAGCTACTGTCCAAATTTGTTAAAGAGGGTCATCTGAGGGGATTATCCGGGGGAGGGGTTATATATCATAGGGGATTGTATAACATAGGGTTTAGGGTTTAGGGTTAGGGGGTTATATAGAGGATCATATAGTGGAGCATCATAGTGGCTATTCAGGGTGGTGCTGGGAGTTTAGACAATGGTTCATATGGGATTCCTCGTCAGTTTGGGGGAAGCTAGTTCATGATTTCTGGTTGGTCACAGGAATGGCAATCGACTTCGTGAAAAGTTCTTGAGATAGGAGTATGGGTCTGTTGGGGATCCATCGGAGTAGTGTTTTACATAGGGATGCAGCTCCCTTCAAGTGCGCTTGTATCCTGGTTTTGTTTTCGTGTTTTGTAAGAAGAGTGTACAACCACCAAAACAACAACCCTCACGCACCTTTCTGAGCGCCACTCAACTCGTCCAGCAGCATGAGTCAAACAAGCAGGATCAGGTTTTCTCCTTATGGAGCTCAGACCCCAAAATCCCCAAGGGGAGAAAGCCTCACATGAGCCATAGTCTAAACTCCTTAAAGGGGGGTTATATAGGGGATTATATGGGCGACTGTTATAGGGCCTATTAAGGGGGATACTAGGAGTTTAGACTATGGCTCACATACCTTACACAAGACCAGTGTCAAATCTACGGATCGCCCCGTGAAGACCCAGGTATGGAGTAGTTGATAAACCTGCTTTTAAGGATGGAACTCTGGTTCTAGGCAGACGGAGAGGTATGCATCTTTTTTTTCCTATAGCCATTGGTCAAACGTGTACTCCGAAAAATGCTTCTCCGACCACGTACCCTCCGTTGTGATCCCAGTTCCACACATCCACTAGTCTCTGGTAGCCCCAATGGGAAGGAATTGTTGCGGTGAGTTGGTGTCTAACCGTGCTCTCGCACAGCAGCAAGAACGGCCATAGCCAGAAGCACCGCGAGCGTTCTGGATCGGCTCCTTTTTCCTTGCATGCTGTTTCGAGCCAGTTCAGAAGTTCAGACGTTAAAAGCCTTGAAGCTTAATGTCGAAACGCTGAACCCTAAAGCACATTCCTGTACCCCGGGACCCTAAACCTGACATCCTAATACCCCTTTTACTTTCCAAATTGACGTTCATCTGATTCGCCTTTAAGTGCAGCATGGAAGCCTTTGCGTTGCACCTTCCTGTTGTGATGCATGACCCGAAGTCTTCGAGAACCCCCAGCAGTAGCAGATTCACACCCCCCTGAGCTCGTGACATTCTGTGACTCAAAAAACCACGCCCCCAAGTCCTAATCCCAAAGCCTAAGACCCTAAACCCTGCCTAGACCCCAAAAGTATGTAAAATAATGGCCTTTATGGCTGTTATTATGGGTTTAGGGCTATTATTTTACATACTTTTGGGGTTCAGGTACACGTCAAAACCCTAGAGTAGGGCTCTGGAGGAGAAGCGGACAAGGAGCTTCAACTACGACAGTTGGTCAGTGGCCAAGAGTCAGGGGGCTCAACAGGTGGGATGAAGGTAGGTGGGTTAAAGGATCCCTAGTATATACTCTATTATATTGGGACTTATCTCCTGTACCCCACCTTCTTCATCCCACCTTTTGAGCCCTTTGAAAGAATCGTCTTTCTACGTTCACAAGCAAGCACCTTTTTACAGATGTTGTTTGAGGTTTCCAGGTCATGAAATGGTTAGAGGTGGCCATGATACCATGACCTTTCGGTCAGCCAATGATTCATGTGGTTATTGTGATGATCTGTATCGTTACCACCAGTTGTAGGAATTAATAGTTGATAGTTGCAGGAGCGATCCAACGTACTCTACAAACCAACAGAGTCCATAGTAGCAGCAGAAAGTGCGATAGTACTGGGAGTTGCGTGTTGCAGCCTCCATGAAAAGTATTGGACACACTTTTAATCATAATGTTTTCGCTGCTGCTGCTGGTGCTGCTGGTGCTGCTGCTGCTGCTGCGGCTGCTGCTGCTGCTGCTGCTGCTGCAGTGGCTCGGGGTCTGTGTGTTGGCGGAAAAGCTTTCATCGGTGAAGACCTGACACGTGTCCACGGCCTGCTGAGCTGAAGAATGACGCAGGAGAGCCCTGGCCCGCAAGGTTCACTTCATCGCGTTCAAGGATCACGCAGATGATCCCACAAATCTGTCGGCCGCAACGCTGCCCCAGACCTAGCGCGTTCAGAAAGCGGTTTGTGCCGAGGGTGGCCATGCTTCTAGCATCATCCTAGTTCTACTTCCCCAAGGTCTCTCTGCCGTTCCCTTGAACTCTAAGGTCTAAGGCCATATCTAATCCCCGCTGCTACGCACCCCCCCAATATCAAATAATCCTGTTGTGGTATACCATGCTCAGAACATCTTATGGATATTTCGATTCTTTCCATGCTTCTGCTAGGGCGCACCTGCCACGTGACATCGTACGCTACTACATGGCCAATGGTATAAAGTCCGGCGCCCGGCGCTGCTCATGCGGGGGTTTCCATACGTGTGTGGCCCCAAATCAAGACCCCAATACGGTGTTTATCGGGATTCCGGCTTCAGGATTCTAAAGGGACTTTACTGGGAACCCCAAATAGGGAACCCCAAGAATATAGCAGGAATATAATGGAATATGAGGACCCTGGTAGGTATATTCCTATTATATACCTACTATATTCTTGGGGTTCCCTATTTGGGGTTCCCAGTAAAGTCCCTTTAGATTCAGGAAATGCGCAACAAGGTTCAGGTATCGGGGCTGAAGTTTAAGTATTGAGATTAACAAGTACCCCCCCAGACGGGGCCCCGAATTTGTGGAGACTCCCAAGCAATCGTTGCGGCGTATTTTGTTATCTGGGCTGTCCCTGTGGTTGCGGCGGCATCAGGGCTCAAGCCCAAGTGTGTCGTTGTCCAATTGAATGTGAACTGTCTATAGTCTCCAATGTAGAGCAGGATTACATCCTCCTATGGGCAAAGATTTTGCTGTTAGATAAGCCACCTTGCAAAACTATGCTCAATGCCAAGCGTCCTCCACATACCAGAGTTTCATGATTGTGATCTTTTCTGCCATTTGTTCCAATCTACCCAATACGGCCGTAGGGTGGATGACTTGGAGAGCCCTACCACCATAGGGCCGATGGACAAAATCCTGCACGACCCAATATGTCTGAACCTTGTGAATTACGATGCTATGGTCAGGGTCATGCAGGTTTTTATCATCACCCAGGAGCCTAAGCCCTCGCAACAGCAAGACGTACAAAATGATAGAAATGCTGGGAGGCCACGCGGGCTCCAGCGCTTCGAGGACAAAGATGGCAACCCCTTGCCCAAGTTCGTCCCGAAGGAGCGTGTAGAGGTCATTGTAGAGCCTAGGCTTTAGGGGCAGCATACAAGCCCGGATGCGAAAAGGGGCAGCTTACACAAGCTCGCAACTCATTGTTGCTGCTCATCATCAGTTCAGCAACTGTCTGCAGTCCTGTTCACGTACGCACGTTTATGCTGCTAATAGTGTAGGGAGTAGGACCTAAGCAAGAAGCCAAGGGATCTGAGCAGCCTTCTGCAACAGCAATCTGCTTCTTGTCATTGCACAGGAGCCCGTCAATTCCCAAGCAGGCATGGCACCGCAAGATTCAAAGATTTGAGGGTCGCACGCTTGGGGTTGTACTATGGAGAAACTAGTACAGGGCTACAACCTCAGAGATACAACCCAGGAACTCTTGATAGATTTGTCAGTGAAGTTTATTCTCTTGTCAGTGTGGCGATGCTCGACATGTTTCAGTCGTCTTGGTATTTGTAGCAGGTACTTCGGCCAGTCTTGAAGGGAAGCACAAGGTCTGCTTGAACAGAGTTACATGATCCAAGCCCTAAGCCCAAAGCCCAAGACCTCTCAATCCTGAAGCCTGTTCCTAAACCCCAAAAGTATGTAAAATAATGGCCCTAAACCCATAATAAAAGCCCTAAAGGTCTTCATTTTACATACTTTGGGGGTCTATAGGTTATCCAGAATTCTCAGCTTCAGGCGATAGCCTCCTGGGGCTCCTTAGCCCCAAAAGCCTGAAGCCCCCAACCAAGCCCTTATACCATGAAATCACAAAGCCTAAGCTGCACTTGCCCTGGAGTCCCCGTCAAAGCGCTACGAATCCCAACTGGCTCCGCTAGTGGCTCACGGGACACGTCCAAGGCCGGATTTGTAGGATGCTTCTTTGCAATTGCATGAGGCATCGGTATCTGGGTCAGGTAAAGAAGCGCTGGGATTGAAGGGAGAGGGGATGTGTAATACTTTGTGCTCACAATGTGTCGACTGCATGCAGGTCTTCCCAGAGCTTCTGCGCTAGGAACTGCTTTGCCCAGCTTGACTTGAAGGGTCATGAAGCAATCCTTTGTCAAGATATGGGCAAGGCCAAGTTGGTTTGGATGATGGATGCGGTTCCCATTCAATCGCAGATCGCGCGGGGAGGGCACCAATGCCATATTTAGGCTTTAGGGTTAAAATGGGGCAGATTCGTTTCCCAGACGTCTGGAAGTTGATCATGCTTGCCCGACGCCAAATGATAAAGCCCCACACCCCCTAACAGGAAACATTCCCCCCCTTGTACTGGGAGGGCTGCTCATAAGCGGGGTGGTAGGTTTTGTCTGGCCCTTATAAACCCTAAACCTTTCGGAATGAACCTTGCTATGCCGTCCGAGCTATGCCAGCGGCAAAACTTTAAAACCCAAAATGTAAACCCTAACCCTCCCTAAACCTTAAACCCTGAACCCCTAAAGCCATTTGGGGGGATTAAGCCCGAGCCCTCCAGTTGGGGTCCTCCCGTACGGCAACGAATCTTGCTTCGGGCCTCTTCCTCAGAGTTCAGGGTTGGTAGGGTTTATAGGGTTTGTAGGGTTTATAGGGTTTACAGGGTTTATAGGGTTCAGAGTTTAAGGGTCTAGAGTTTATGGTTTCAGGGGTTTTGTTCCTGTGGAAGCTGTTGCTTGGGGTCAAGATGGGATGAAGTGTTTTAGGATTTTTCGGGAACTGAGTTCTTAGGGCCCCGCAAGGAAATAGACGGCTTACTGAAAGACCATGGTCGTACTTACACAAAATAGGTGGCAGAAGTGGAAATTTCAGCAAGCGGAAAGGACACGGCCTGATCTGCGGATGTAGTAGAGGTTACAACACTAAACCTTGCCCTCCAAGAGTATCCTCCCCAGAGATTGAGAATTCTTAGCCCTACATAGTTCTTTCCCATCAGCTCCTGCAAGCCCCAGGGGTACGCTCCGGGCCCTTTGGGGGGGGGGGGGCATGGTATGAAAATCCCTGTCAATGTAACATCCTAGAACCCAAGCCTCAACCCTAAACCCCAAAACGCAGAAGCCAAGCCCCAGCCCGATACTGCAAACGGAGGCAGGAGTTGTAGTATAGTGGGGCTATATTGGGGATAATGGAAAGGACAAGGGAAACTACTACTATAGTATATTGAGGTTATATGGGGATAATTAACAGAAAAAAATGGAAAGGAGTAGTGTGGATGTATAAACAGTTTTGAAAAATTCCCCCTAAAAAGGCCGTCTAGAACTGAGCCAGAGCTTTATTCTTGTTCCATCGACTTTTCAATACAATCCCTTCTCAACCCTGCATTATCCCAATTTGCATGTCCATTGGCATCTTATTTTCCACCTGATACTCCATCATTCTATTCTTCGCAGCCCTGACTTTGAGTTTGGAACTTCCGTCATGGGTGCTCAGTGTCTGCGGTGGTACCCTGAGCTTTGGCACCAGGGAGCCCAACTGGAAAAATGCCCTTACATCGGCGCGGAAATCGAAAATCATCCTCTTACAATCCTTCGCAGAATCTGCCCCCAGAACCTGACACATAGCATGTTCTTCCCTACATCGATGACAGGGATCCGCCTTTTGAGGTTCGAAGTCTCCTGGATCTCGCGGCCGATCACCGCCAGGGCCTCAGGAGAAACTGCAGTGTCGAACAAACCCTGGCTGGGGGGTGGAGTTTAGGGTTTTAGGGTTTAGGGCTTTAGGGTTTAGTTTAGGGTTTGGGGGAGGGCGGTCCATGTTAGAGAACTGTGAAGTCTACTTGGAGGTTCATGGTTTTTCAGAAGTACTGCAGACCTGGATTCATATGTATAACTTCGGACCGCCTGAGCTCGGTGCCACCAGCACTGCGATCACAAGGTTCCCAGAAGGCAATCCAAGGGTGACGCCCATCTTCCCTATTTATAGATACAGTCCCTCTTTGTCCCCCTAGATTTCTTCCAGCGTCCATACTATGCAGGGAATCCTTATCATGAGGAGTCAGCGAACGAGCAACGGACAATGCCATGATTTTTCAGGATTGTCCCTACTGCTGCCCGTTCAGAAGATCCCGTGCCCGTTTCTCTCAGATTTCGGTATCTTCTTTGGGAGTTCCCAGAAGAAGGACTACAACATATTGGGGTCTCTTTTGGGGGCCGCTGTTTACGGAAACTGCGGCGTAGGTTAGGGTGTAGGGTTTAGTACCCTAAATTTGGCATTCCTGGGACGCTGCCCTGCGTAGGCAGGGGGGAAGCCCTGAACCCTCAACCAAGAACAACTTGGGATGTGGAATATGCTTAGTGTTGTGTAAGGAAACAGCTTAAACCCTAAACACATGTAGAACTCATTTTGGGTGCTGCTTAAGTACGAATAGAAGCAAAAAGTATACCCACATGCCTCAATATACCCGTTAAGCCCAGTGTGTAGCCAACATACCCATCATACCCAAAGCTTTTTTGCCAATGATCCAAAAGCCCTTATCCCTAAACCCTGAACACCAATCCCTAAACCCTAAACGCTACTCCCTACACTAGACGCTACTCCCTACGCCTACACCCTAAACACTAATCCCTAAACCCGAAACCCAAAGCCTTTAAGAACGACCCATGAAGCCGTCTTCTGTTACCCAGGGCCGGCTCCAGGGTTACTAGCAAATCGGCATCCTTGAGGCTCGAGCCATACGACCTATAGTCTGAAGTCCTTATATAGGGTTTAGGATTTAGGATTGAGGGTTTAGGACTTAGGATTTAGGGTTTAGGTTTTCGGATTTAGGGTTTAGGATTCAGGGTGTAGGATTTAGGGTTTAGGGAGCTTTGCAGGGATTTCTATAGGGAAGCATTATAGGGTTATTAAGGGGGGTACTAGGAGTTTTGACTATTGCTCATATGAAAGCCAGCGTGATTACCTTCACTCACTGGTGGTTAGTAGGGAGTGACAGAAGATATTGGGGTCATACAGGGATAGTGGAAAAGACGATGGAAACTAGTACACTATAATAAGGCACATATATAGATTATAGCAGGGAATATGGGAATATATTGCGGGTTATATTCCCTTATTCCCTATCAACCATCCGTATGATAGCAGACAGTTTGATGATTTCGTGCTTGGGGCATAGGTGTCAGAGTCCCGAGGATTAAGTCCAGGTTGCTTATCGAGCAACACTGGCCTTAGATACAGTCTGGATGCCCATGCTGTTTCTAGGGCGTCATACTCTTATCATTTGCAGGTTTTGCCAGGGAATGCTCACATGCAGATACAATCTGGTCTTGCTCTCATCAAAATGACATCCATGATTTACAGATACCTCAGCAGCATTGTCCTGTTGTTTTTCATGATCCCTTCCCACCCACCCTCCTACTGTAGAATTTCTTGTCGCAGCCGCCCCCCCCACCCCCCCCTCCAAAAAAAAAAGGTACAATGACATAATGGTGGACTATTCTATATTTCGCCTGAACCCCCTAATCCCCCTAAATTAAATGTTCGAGACACTCTGGTTTCAGGCTGGAGCATGCGATGACGGATGAGGAGGACGTGGTGGAGGAGTGGCCAGAGGAGGAGGACAGAGGAGGGCGGAGCTTCGGGACGACTGGGTTAGGGGCTTTAGGGCTGAGATGTTGTGATTTTGTGGATATATGTATGGATAAGTAAAGAGAGAAAGGCAGATGCCATGGATTAAAGGATTTTTATGCAAAGGAGTTGCAGGAGTTTTTAAGGGTAATTACCTCTTCTGACCCTACTCGTCATTAGCCATGAACCTATGCCTGTGTGCGACCTGCATAGGTGTTACTCCTCATGACAAATGTGCGCTTTTGTCACAGTCCACCTGGCTACTGTCACGAGGTTTTACGTACACAACAATTGCTGGGCATGACTTGGTGAAGCCATCCAGGGGGGATCTTAAGCTGCAAGCGAAGGCTTAGGGCTTAGGGAGTCTTCAGTTCCCACTCGGGTGTTACGCTGCATACATGATACCTAGTTTGGGCCCTTACGTCTATGCATAGTACCCACTTAGGGCTGATTGGAGGCACGTGTAGGGCTGTAGCAGACCATTCATGCGCTCTACCGAGGTTACCTTGATCCAGGGGGTGTCCTCATTTCTAAAAGTCAAGGCAATGTTCGTGAAACAGCCGCACTTCTTTCTCCCAGGTTTACAGTACGATTGTTCAGGTAGGCAAGCTCCCGCGCGAAGCCCTAAGCACATCAATTACCACTCATTTGGAGTTTTAGGAGAATGGAAAATGAAATGGATGCTACTATAGTAGATAGGGGTTCGATAGGGATAATGGAAAAGAACATGGAAACTACTATTTAGGGTTCAGGGTTTTAGGGGTTGTCAGGCTCACTTGTTTCGCAGTTGCGGCTGCGTGAGTGATAAAGCTACTTAGAACCCCATTGGTGACAAAGCTACTTAGAACCCCAGTAAGAGCTACCCATGATCCTCCAAGCAAGCACGGCAAGAGGTTAGCAACTCCGCATGGTAAAGCGATTAAGGTCCCGGGGTGCTGTGCACAGGACTCCGACGAGGACAAGAAAGACAAGCTACTGGTCTTCATGGCTATTCATGGCCACGGTCTAGGGGGAGGGCGATGAGAAAAGCAAGTAACAGTAACATTAACGCAACTCACAGCAGTTGACAGCTGCAAGCTACTCGGCAGCCACATCACAGCACTGCTGCAGGGGTCAAATCTTCTTGTAGGAGTCAGGGATTCTTGAAACCCTGTGCACCTCACGTTGGTCTCGCTTCCCCTTTTTGTCTCTAATTTGAGGACTAGCAGCCGTTGTTACTTTTTGTGTTTCCTATTATTACTACTATCATTATTGTAATTACTATTACTTCTGTTTTTACCGTTGTTACTATTGAATTTTTATTCGTATTATTGTATTTTAAGCTCCCAGTTATGTGCCCCACTCAGATGCTGGCTCCTCAGCTCCGCCCTTAAGGCTTTTCGTTGAGCCCACCCCTCCGCTTGAGAGCAGCCCAGCCTTATCCCAAAAGGCCTAGGTTTTTGTGTCGCTTGTTTGGTTGCTTCGGATGAAGCTCTAAATCACTCCGGTTTTCGCTGTGGTTTGCCCATTCCAGTTGTAACGATAGTTGCCCTGCATGTGTACCAGCCACCAAACGGGAGAGAACAATAGGTTCCAAAAACCCAGATCCTTGAACCCCAACCCCCGAAAAGATGATTATGTTACCAGTTGTTACGGAGGGAATCCCAACAAAATCTCCATAGACATTCTTAGCAGGGATAGCCAACACTCCCTTGTTACAGCAGTACCTAGATTCCTGCCCCTCACTGCCCTTAAACCGTAGCCCTTCAACCCTATCCCTACAAACTACCGTAGGTTTTAGGGTTTAGGGTTTAGCGTTCAGGGTTTCCACCCCCGTGAACCCTCAAATCTTCCTTCTCCCGCTCCTTGAAAACCCTAGACCTTAAACATATAAGCCCTTCAAGGATTCCTCTCCCCACTCCCAACCCTAAATCCCTAATGCTAAACCCTCAATCCCAAATCATAAGCTCCAAATCCTAAACCCCAAACCCTAAATCTTAAATCCCAAGTTCTAAACCATATTAGTCCCTGCACTCCTGAGCCCTAAACCTGAAACCTTATAAACACTTTGAATATTCTCCCCACCATTCCCCCCTAAGCAACAGTAAGTTGACAGAAAAGGGATGGTGAGCACAAGCTTCCTGTTTACCTGGAGCAAGCTGGGGGCCCAGACCAGGATTTAGGGTTTAGGATTTGGGATTTAGGGTTTAGGGTTTAGGATTTGGGGAGGCAGGCTTATATACCCTGATTTAGGCCATGCTTGCCCACTTCCTTTGTCCTCCTTTGAGCAACATAGCCACTTACACCCCTCTTACTTGCACACCGTAGCTCCATATGGATTCAGGATCAGGATTAGGGTAGAGGATGTAGGATTAAGAGCTTCGGACATAGCATTCCGGTCTTAGAGCTTAGTGTCAAAAATTGCGGGTCTAGCTGTCTTGTGAATATCCTTTCCCCCGACGGAGCACATACAACTCGCTCAACGCTTAACGTCAGATCCTAAGCCCAGCCGTCTACTTACAGTTGGGAAAGTCTTAAGTTTGCTGTGCCCTAGTGAATGTAGACTGTAGACTTGAGGTCAGCCTACCTCCATTCGATCCACACGCCATGCAACGGTTTGCTGACATGTTGAAAGAGTTCCTGGCTGGTCATGAGTAGAGAATGAAGGAATGGAACAGAACATTTGGTGGTTTCCCTAAACATGGGGGACCCTAGTATAGACCCCAAAATACTGTGATCCTGATTATGGGGACCCCCCCAAAAATGCCTCTAAGTTTGGGAAACCTCCATCCAAGTTACCACATTATTGGGGATGATCTGGGGGGCTACTTTAGGGATTTATTCTTCCATACCCGGCCCTTAGTCCTCTAAAAACTCTAAAAACATTAACCCATATGGGAGTTTCGCAAAATTAGGTGTACCTGGGGTCGCCTCAAGAAGGGCTATAGTATTTGGGGGTCTATATGGTCCCCCTCTTTACGAGAACTCCCGTATAGCTTCAACTTCCATTTTCATTTCCATTCCTTCATTCCCTACGAAAAATATGTTTGTGGATCCACTGTACAAGCAATGCCCAACAAGGACTTAATTTGTGCAAAACGGGGTCTACATAGCAAGGGCTAGATCATATTTCTAGTTTACGTTTGGGCCCCCTACGGTGGATGGAAGACTCTTGCACCACTTAGGGTCCCGAAAGTGGTGTACTAACCAAAACTCAGGTTTAGAGTTAAGGGCTTAGGAATTACCATTATTTGGATTATACAGGCCGGTACAGGCCGGGGAACATTCCCTCCATCCACAGTAGGCATGGAAATCCCCACATGTTTCCGCATGATCACAATGCCATTCCGCCTCATGATGTTTTTGCTCTGCTCAGGAACGGCAACGCTCCTTGGATGCAAAGATGTTTACGGTGTGAGGTTTAGGGCTCAGTGATTCGAGATTATCCCTAAGCCCTTGACCCTAAACTGTGTTAAGGGTTTCCAGGTTCAGGTTTTAGAGGGTTTTGGGAACCTAAACCCCCAAAATACAGCGTCTCCGATGGTCATCTTCTCGTACAGTGAGTGACTGGGCTATGTGGACTCTAGGGTTGTATAGGGGTTATAAATATAGGGAGAATGGACAATAAAATGGAAACTATAGGGGTTATGGGGTCCATCCCCTCATTACTTAATTTTGTGAGTCCAGTATAGCCTTAAGGGTCAAAGGACCCAGATAATAGGATTTTAGGGCCCAAATACCATTAATGTTATTGTATTCGGGCCCTAAAACCCTATTATTTGGGTCCTTGGACCCTTTTAGTGCTTGGGCTTCATGATGCAAGCCACGTGGAGCTCTTCAGGTGCTTGGTCCCATCTTGGGGTCTGTGTCTATGGAAGCGTAACATTGACGTACTGTTGATGAAGGAAATCTTGCACCACCTAGGGCCCCTGAACTACTGTAGTTCCTAGGGTTTCAGGGACTCAAGGTGGTGCAAGATTTCCTCCACGAACAGTATGTCTTTTGCACCCCTGCTTGTTCAGGTTGCGATAAACATTTGAAAGCATCCCAGCTTTCTTCTCTCCTATCAGCAGGCTAAACCTGCGGTTCTGTGGTGGTTGCCGTGTCAGGAAGTTTCATGTAGCTGTACCGCAGGTCTCATCAACAACGGCGTCGGACTGGGTTATGCCATCTGGCTGCACAGACACACCTGGCTCTTCTTCTTCAACATGCGAAGTTCTAGTGCAAGTAGGGAGGTACAAACTCTGGCAAGGTTGCTTTAGGCCACGTTGGGATGACTGCATGACAAGTTTAGTAGATGTCCCAACAGCCATGCCACCCCTCCCCCGACATCCTTTCTTGTCAATGAATCTGTTTGTTTAGCAGTTCCACGACCATGGTGGTTTGTCTTTGCAGAGAATCTGGGCATAACATGTCCCCAGTGGAGAGGCTGCCGCACAAGCAAGTGCGTCATTGGCAGCATTCTCCTCATCATAAATACCCTTCAAGACATGCGCTTATGGGAGGTTGTGCGCTCGCAGCCGCAATCCTTGAACTGAATGAAGTTTAGCTCCAGGCAGCCAAGTCTCATGTTTTAAGCAGGTTAATGAATCTTATAGCACTGGGCGAGCCATTTTTGTTTGAAACCTACACCTCCTATCACTAAACACAACCCCTATGTATTTGGGCTCTTGTAGAAAGTATTCAGCATTCGGGGATGGGGTGGTCTTCAGTATGAGCTAGGAGGGACTACCTACCTCAGTTCCAAGGTCCAAACGGCGGAGTAGTTCACAGGGTAATTACCCAGTACTCCGCAATGTTCCCTAATCAATCCTCCTGGGTACTCCCCAACAGTACCTACATGTATCCTCCTCTCCCCCTCAGACCTTGAACCTTAAATCCCTCGTACACTTTGTAAGATGGTAGTTTCCCGAAATAGTGTGCACCCCTATATATGTATATATACCCCCCTAAAACATTAGAATCCTTATTATAGGGGCTCCCAAAGAAGGAACCTTCCAGATCTGAGTTTGCCCAGGAGAAGTTTCGCATTGTTCGTTGCATCCGCGACGGCTTGCCTTCTTCAGCCCTGGATGTGGCCAGGTCGAGAGTTTTAGGGTTTATGTTTGGGGTTAGAGGTTGAGGGCTTGGGCTTGGGCTTTAGGGTTTATAGCTTAATTAGGGTTTATGGGCTTTAAAAGGGTTTCAGGGTTCGGAGGGCTGTGGGCGGGTAACCGGCTTACGAAATGTGAGAGGGGGGGGGTCTGTGTCCAAGAATTAGGGGTCCTTTTTAGAAGGCCCGAAGATAAGGATTATAGTAGGGTCTATATGCGGGTCATGCTTTTTACATAGAAACTATCAGAAAAACAATATACATATATATATATGCACATATGCGCACATTTATAGCTTATGCGGAGGTTCTTCATGGATCAGATAGGGTGATTAAGATTTGTTTGTCAGGAAGGTGGACAGGCTTTTCCACTCATGGCAAGCTTAGAAAGCCTCAGGCTCTTAACACCAAAGCCTAAACCCTCAACCCCAAACCCTAAACCCTAAACTCCGAACCCTGAACCCTAAACCCTTGGAAGAGGCTTTTCAATCAGCCTGGGGGCACCTGGAATATAGTTGTCTCAATGACCTTCACGATTCGCAATCCCTTCCGCCCAATAATGAACCTCCATACGACTAGAAAATCAATGCCGGCAATATAGTACAAAAATGGGTGGGATTGCCATTGGCATGGAGATTTTGGTTCTTAGTCAGAGGGGGTCAAGAATTACGCTGCTCCTGAGGGGGGTTCCCTGCCTGGATTGTGGAGGTTGATTTAGCCAGAAGCCGTTCGACGCATGAGCTTCGGTTTTCGCAATTGCTCAGCTAAGGTCCTTGTCGACAACATGCTGTTGCTCGGCTTGTAGGGGGCGCAAGACCGTGGGCCAACATATGTTCGAAGGGGGCATGGAATGGCACTACAGGTTTGCTGAAATAGACTGCTTTAATTAGGTAGCTTCCATTTTCTTTTCCATTATCCCTATAAACCCCCAATATACTATAGTAGTTTCCATTTTCTTTTCCATTAAATCAACTCCGGAATTCCAAGTCCAAGTCTTTTGTCGGGCCTTGTTTGCCTTACCGTCACAGGGCCAATCTGCCAGTGACCAGCCCTTTCGCACGAACCATTCGACAAAGGCATGGCGGCTATGGCCACAATCCCACGTACAAAGATGCTGCAGTGGCAGCTTTGTCTGATGCCCCCTGCTTGCACATAGCAGCATGTTTTGCAGCAGGTGGATGCCCAGATCCTGCAACAATACCATCCTGACGGCAAGGTATGCCAACAGCGGACTGTAGCTTGAGAAAATTCTCTCCTCAAGTGCCAACAGGCAGCGCATTGCTAGGCTAGAGCCCATGCGAAGCCCACAGTAGCAGCGCAGCAAGCAATCTGCTCTTGTCACCCCAGAAACCCCTTCCAAAATACTACTCACATCCCATTATA
>CAJNIZ010040335.1:92671-113492 GCA_905231905.1 Symbiodinium pilosum
GAACCAGAAGAAACCCTAAACCCTAAACCCCAAGGAAAGGAACCCTAAAACTACCCACCCCCCCCCTATTTGCCCGCAGCATCTTCATGTTACGTGCGCATCCAAGGTCATAGCATCCGTATAAATACTTCCACAACTGCAAGGTTACGGTTATTTACAGCGAACCAAGATACTAGCGAATGCATGCCGGCACCCATAATAACGTTCAGCTCGACCACATCCACAACAAGTCAATCCATGCCGGCACCCATAATAACGTTCACTTCGACCACATCCACAACCACCAAAATACTGCTATACGCAGCACATTCCGATGAGCGTGCATTTGACGCGGGCAAATAGGGGAGGGGGGGTGGCCGTAGAAATAGCTATGTGGCAGTTTACATTGGAGGGCTGAGACCCCCAAGATCAAGACACCATGACTTGCAAGAACTGCACGGGTACTGCGTTGTGGCAGAACACCGGCCTGGTCGTAGTTATGGGTATACCCTAAACCCTAAGCTTTGTGGACCCTGGGGTTCCTAAGGCTTTAGGGCGCCATTTGTAAACGGTTACAGTAGGGTGACACTGGGATTTTCAAGAGCATCTAGCAAGAAACCTGGTATCTTGCGCGGGCCCTAGTGAGCTTATATGTTAGGTTGGACCCCCACCCAGTGATAGTGGTATACCAAGATCATTTAAAGACCTTCATTATCATTACCCTTGTGGTCCCTATTAGTGGGTAGGGGCCCAGCGGAACTCCAGGATGCCTCAAAGTATTCCCCTCCCCGAGTAGTGAATCGCCCAACCCCCTAGTAAGAACTAGTAACTATGGTGGATACTTGAAATCCTGCATGACCCTAGGTACCTTATACCTTGGACATTCTGGTACTATAGTGTATTTGTCAGCAGTATTTCCCATGTTAAGGTTTTGGTACTACATCGGCTCAATGTACCGCCCGAAGCCTAACCCCTGGTGCTTCAAATTGTCCATTCTCTAGTGTCGCGCAGCCCTTCGCCTGAGCTGTGGATGTATATATGCATTTACGCTTGTACTAGAATCCTGAAACCTAAACCCCAAAGTATAACCTCCCTAAATCCCCTATGTATCACTATATTATGTCCTCTTTATGTTCCCCAAGTTACTAAGTTGGTAGCCCAGGATATGGCAGGTCAGGCTCTGGACAAGAGACTTGGCTTGTAGGGTTGTGGTGGGGTTGGGTTTTGCGTTTTTAAAGAGTCGTTTCATGGTTGGACCAGGCGCCCAAAGTTCAAGGGCATGGGGTTTTGAATCCTTGACAAGCTGAAAAAAATGGTTTTGACTATCCTCTGGTGACCTGGTGGGGGCAACATGACACTTGAAATCTAGGTAGGGTAAAGTGCAAGTTATGACCAGCAAGTATCTTATAATTCTTCATAGCTACTCTTATAGATAGCAACAGTGATCCGTAATAGGCTACGGCCTATATTTTACATTTCATATTCTACCTTCTTTCCATTTGATTCTCCATTATTGGAGTAGTTAACAATATCCCCGTATATCCCTAGAATAGATGTATGTGTATCTCCCTATAGTATAATCTCATATAACTCCAGTAGTATACTCACACATATTCACGCACACCTATACATATATATATATATACACACATACATATTTTAGGAGGACCCCCCACGCTGTAATAGTGGTATAATCGGAATATAAGAGGACTCTAATATAATGCTTATTATCCCTTATAGTCACTATTACAGGGTGGGGGGTCCACCTAATACATATATATATATACACACATATTCATGTTGTGCGTGGTGCAGCTCAGGGGCCGCATAGGCAGGAGACTTCGCGTGGGATCGGACGAAGATGATGAGGACATCGATTATGGAGAGCGGCCATCGCCTCAGTTTGTAGGATTTTGGGGCTTATTCTTGGGAATTTAGAGGGAGATCCTTGAGATAAGATTCTGGCTCCTGAACAGGGCCAGAAGCAAATGAAACAATTTGCTGAGAGATGTTTGGGGCGTAAGCTTGTCAGTCCTCCGGCTTTAGGGCCTACCCAAGTGCTCCTATGTGGTTCCTTTCGGGTCTGTTATGGCTTTTTGGTAAGGGGTCTGAGCCTACCCAAGGGCTCCTATGTGGTTCCTTTCGGGTCTGTTATGGCTTTTTGGTAAGGGGTTATGATATACCACACGAAGAAGAATTACATTGGAGGGTCCGGGTAAAGTCTCAAGCCCGAATGCCCTGTACTCTTGTCGTGACGCTGGCGTTTTGATTTCTACAACTTGAGATGTGACGCCTCCCAGCAAGCACTTTAATAAGGATTCCGTAATTACAACTGGCTCCTGAATATTGGCTTCTGGTCGTCTCCTAAACACTCAACGCATGCAAGCAGAAATCTTGCAAGTACTCCAGGTTGAACCTTCGACACGGGGCTTAGCAGGTCCCTTCAGAAATCATATATCCCAAAAGCAGCAGCCACCAGTGCCCTGATGCCAGCTACCCGGCACACGCAAGAACAGGCAAGGCTTGGTTCGAAAAGTTATCTTCGGTGGTTACATTTTGTTGTCCAACAACAACCTGGACCTCAAACGTATGTAAAATGATGGCCTTTATGCCTGTGATTATGCGTTTAGGGCTATTATTTTACATACTTTTGGGGTTTAGGAAGACATCACACATGCACAAACGTGCATTTGTAGTCCACCATCACCGCCGCTGCAGCCAGCGCCAGTGCCACTGCCAGCGCCGTCGCCACCATCGCCGTCATAGCCACTGTATAGTATTTGTAGCATAGTACATGAGATCATGGAACATTCTAGTAAATTTTTATTTTGCTTGCTATATGTGTCGTGCTATCATCCAGTAACCATCATGAGCAGCAGTAGCAGTAGTAGCAGCAGCAGCCGCAATCGCAGCCGCAGTCACCATAGTTTCACGAAGTAGAAAAAATCGAGGCGAGGAATGATGAGATCAATAACGAGAGGTGAACGGCACTTATTGCAGCAAAAGCGGCAGCGGCAGCGGCAGCAGTGGTAGCAGCGGTAGCAGCAGCAGCTGCCACAATAGCGGCGACAGCAGCAACGATACCAACACCTGTGCCTGCTGCGGCTGCAAGAGCAACAACAGCAGCTGCTGTTCTGCAGTACGCTCTGTAAGCCTAGGCTCCGCGAGCTGGCATTGCCTCCCAAGTCCGTGGACAGGAGAATGCAAGGCCGACTAGGCTGGGCCCTGTGAATTGATATGCAACGGCATGGTCTCACAACCACTTTGTTCTGCATAGTAATGCTCATGCTGAGTGTTACCCATACTGGCACTCCAGACTGTATTGTTGAGCCAGCCAGCATCCTAGATTAGGGTGTGGCCTCAGAGCGAAGCTGGAGAATTAGGCTTGCCGTGGTTTCGTGAATTCTCCGTCAAACTATCTGAGGCCGCAAACACGAAACTCCAAACTCATTAGGGCGTTTCTCAGAATCAGGGTATATACTATAGTATAGCACCAATATATATTCCAGTATAATGTAGTAGCTGTCCATTTTCTTTTCCATTAGCCCAATATAGCCCCAATGTATTCCCTTATTGTTCCCAAGAAGCAGCACCCCAGCTACCTGCAGGATATGTATAGGTTTTCAGGCACGCAAAGTGCCGGAATGGGTCAAGGATGGTATTTCATCCTATAGGGGATATAGGGGTTATGATGGGATAATGGAAAAGAAAATGGAAACTACACTTCAGGGTTTAGGGTTAAAGGGATCTCTGGCAAACTCCCATTGCGTTGCTGCATAGCTTGGAATCCTGGTGTAGTGGAGGCCTTCTCCCCCGAGATCGCGTGGAGGTGCGAGAGGCCAGTCCCGGTCAGGTGCTCAGATGTCGGGAGAACGGCCATGCGATGCGCATCAAGGGTTTTGGGCTTCCAAAAATCGTCTACGCGCTTCCTATGGTAAAGCCTTTTTTTGTTGTCCGTTGCTGACTCTTAGTTGGCGGGGCAGTACCCAACATGTGGTAGAGACATGCCAAGCTTGTAGGCTTGTCCTAGAGCTATGATCCCCAGGAACCCCACCCTCCTTCCAGAGAGGGGTCGCCTTTGGGGGATCCCAATAATCAGGCTTGTAGTATATTTATTGGGGTGTAGTAAGGATTGTAGTGTTTTGGGGCCTCTATCTGGAGTACCCTATTAACGGAACCCTCATGTCAGAATCATGTTGAGGAAGTACCATGTCAGCAAGGTCGGGATCGGAGCATGACAGCCAGCTCCTTTGGACGCGAAAGGGCCATCACTGCCGACCTCCCAGTCATCCGATATGGGTCTAGGTCTTGGGATTTAGGATTTAGGGCTCAGGTCCTAAGATGATAGGGCTCGGATTTAGGGTTTAGGAGTTAAGGTTTTAGGGCCTGGGTTGATATGAAAGTCCATAATGACCCCAAGCACCCTAACCCTTGGGAGTCGTGGTGCTATAGTTTACCAGGGTCATGCAGGATCTTAGTATCAACCATTGCTTCTTCATCTCTGGACGGCGTTTACAAATTGTACTACAAACATGCACGCCCAAAAATGGACCTCCAAAGAGGACAGGTCCTCTTGCACGGGGCATGTGGGCTTTCGTTTCATAGTCCCCCTTAAGTAGATAGAATATGGGTATCTGGGGATCTTATTATAATATACCCAAAGCCATATTCTATCTACTTAAGGGGGACTATACCTGTGGGGAGGGCTTGGCATGGTAGCCCTCTCCCTGATAGCAGAGCCCGCCACCACCCCACATGGTGAATTTCCCTACATGATACTGTGGTACCGTCACATTTTTCTGGGAGTTTTGTGGTGGAGCTTTCCATGTCAGGGAGAGGATGACAGTCACGCAGTTTGGGGGTCGAAGGCACTACCGACCTCATTCTTATAAGGTACTCAGGTCATCTCAGGGTCTTCAGTATCCACCGAAGGATTCTGGTTGTTGGGGTTTTTGCTTGGGGTAATTGCTGGGGTGAAACCTATCTTCTACGGCCGCTGTGTAGCGATTTTGTGCTACAGCCATGCGGGGCCTTCAAACAAATGTAGCCAAAACCAGAACTCGCTTACAAAGATTGTGTTGGTGCTATATCAATAGGTCTTTCCCTCGTTGCGACAGTTGCAGTTGTCAGGGGCAAAGGAAGGGGCCGTCAAATACAAGTGCTGCTGAACAGAGGTTGATTTGCCATGCGCCATACCCTCCAAGCAGTTGAAAGCCATATTTGACTGGACGTGGGTGGGGGATCTTCGAGGCCTTATGAGGCGTTCCATGATGGTTTCCCTTTTTCTGGCTCCTACCTCCTCCATCACATCCTTACAAGCTCCATGACATGCAAGTATAGCCAAGGGTACCATAGGAATAACGCAGCACAACCAACAAGGGACTTTTGGCAACCCGCAAGTCCTCCAACAACGGCACCATGGCTATCGCATGATTATTACAGGGTCAGTTTGAGAGGGGTCGGGCCATAAAATTATATATATATATATAGAAACCCTGCAGAACCCCAGTTTCCACTTCATGTTCCAGGTTCTTTTCCATGTGATTCTGCATTTATGAGGGAATATCCCTAATAGTTCCTGCCTAAGAACCCTTACATAGCGCCGACATACCCCCTATGCAACCCATCCCTAATCCTTATATGATAGTTTGCACAATAGGAGGGCCCCAATACAGACCCCGACCTACCATGATCACACTATCAAAAGGTAGCCATAATTTTTGGAAACCCTAAACCCTTAAACCCTAAACCCTTAAACCCTAAACCCTAAACCCCTAAACCCTAAACCCTTAAACCCTAAACCCTAAACCCTAGGATCCCTGGGAGACCATGCGGGTTGAAGATGGATCAGCGGCGCGAACTCTGTTGGAGCTGTCAGCCTCTCGCAATGAGAGTAAGGACCCAGCTGCCAGGGTTTAAGGGTTCCCCTAAAGGCTTCAGGGTTTAGGGTTTAGGGTTTAGGGGTTTAGGGGTTTAGGGTTTAAGGGTTTAGGGTTTAGGGGTTTAGGGTTCCCCTAAACCCTAAACCCTAAACCCTGAACTACAATGATTTAGGGTTGGGTACTGCCCTCACCCAGTAACAGTAGATGCTAGGGGTCCTATTAAAGGCTATATATAACCATATTATATTTATTCTCCAACTGTTATTGAGTGGGGGCAGTATCCAAATTTAGGGCTTCTTTGCTGAAGCCTGCTGCGTGTCCACAATGCTACTGGTCATCTTCACCTGAAATACAGTCTGTTAGAATTCGAGCCCCGCCTGGCGCAGGTAGAAATTAACCTTTTGTCACATAGTGCATGGCAATTTGGGGTGCAACATGTCTACTGAAATTTCGTGGCTTCCATAAATACTGAGACCCCTATAGACCCCAAAATACTATAGTCCTTATTATACGCAACCCAAAACATTGTACCCCCAATATTGGGAAACCCCATTTAGAGACTGTTCGAATGCAGCAGGATGAAGCATCACATGGCTATCCTGGCGTCGCTCGTGGCGCCACGAAGACCCTAGAAGAGGCTTCATCCTTGCGGAGTTTAGGCTTTAGGTCTTAGGGTTTAGGGTTTGAGGTTTTAGGGCTTAGGGTTTAGAGTTTAGGGCCTATGGTTTAGGCTTAAGGTTTAGGGCTGATTACCACTGCTTGTCTTGCAACACAATACCCGCATAGAATGTGTTAGCTTCTCAAAGCTCGGGGTTTTTTGTAGAGTCTTCGAAACTTTTAGGAAGGGTTGCTTTGTATTCTTGAGGTTTGCACAAGTGGGTTTGGGATGGATAGACCATGGAACATAGCCCTTAACTAGGGCAACGTACAAACCGCTAAAGTCCTTGATTTCAGGAACACCTTCCCCTTCCCCCCCAAAAAAAAGGAAAAACAAACAAACAAAAATAACAGGAAGGTGGCACTCCGCAAGCGTGACACCTAAGGCCTAAAATCAAAGCTCTTGTTCTACCCGTGCCTCCCCCCAAAATCTTGACGATTTCTGAAAAATTGTGTCTCCGTTACACACCCTGCGGTTTCGGGTTTAGGCTGGGGGCCCCGCAATTTGTGGGGCAAATCCAAGCAAGCTCTGAAATTAAAGCTTGGTCAACTGGCTGGCTCTGAATAGAGAATGGAGGTACGAATCCTTCCAGTAGATTTTCTATAATCACTCAGGACCCAGCAATTTCTATTTTCTGTTCCATTCCCCTACATATTCTTTAGTTTCCGTTTCACTTTGATTTCTTTTCCGCTTGATTCTCCATGTTGGGGCCCTATATATCTCCTATAGTATCAACCAAAGCCCTAAACCCAAGCACCAATCACCAAACTTAAGCCCCAAACCCACACTTTACTTGGAGGGTCAAGGGTGCTTAGGAAGTATACTTTATAACCCCCACAAAACATATAGTAACTCCAATTATCGCCATTGTTTGCTTACTTCCTAATTTTTCAAAGTAGTTCCAGCAAGGCTTAAACCCTGAACCTTAAACCCTAAATCCCTAAATCCCTAAAGCCCTAAATCCCTAAATCCCTAAATCCCTAAGCCTAGAAGCCCTAAACATCCTAAAGCTTGCGTGCCAGGCTGCTGGCGCATTGACCCGCCTTCAGAGCAGCAGCAAAGGCCTAACTGGCAGCAAAGGCGCGAAGTAATGGATGTGTATATATTGTACATATACAGTTCTATAGGGTGGTCTATGTAATATATACATATATATAGTCATGTATATATATATATCTGTACGGGTTATATAGGTTTTATGTAGATATATATATATATACACACGTGTATATTTGTTTAGATGGTCGTATAGGTATATATAGGTATAATGTATATACGTAGGGTTATACAGGGTAGATAGCTACACCGATTATTTTGTAGGGTGTAAGGAGCGTTAGATGGGCTTATTTAATGTATATAACTAGTCATTTGTAGGGTTTAGGGATATGACGATACCTGAGAATCAGATGGGGAGGAGAAAATGGAAAATGAAATGGGCACCGGTTTTACACAGAGGTTCATATAAGGCCTTATACCAGCACCATCCCATTACCCTTAATTATGATTGTAGGGCTCTAGTGGTGGGTACTTGGGCCTGAATAGAGGGTAGTTGAAAGGCCTGAATACATTAAAAGAATTGTGCAAGCAAAAGTGGGAGCTGCTCCGTTATTTGGGTGTTTAGGCTTAACGAACCAACCAACAACTTGGACGTTCAAGCGTAAAAGAACATGAGACATGTAGCGGCAACTGGGCTTGTGTAGAGGTAAGTATCAGGGCTGTATGCAGGGGCCGAAAAATAGAATAGGGTGTGGTGCATTCTGTCAGGAGTCCAAGTTATGAGGGCAAATATTAAGGAAGTTTCCTCCCCCTAGTTGGGAAAGGTCTTATTCAGTGCCAAGATAGGACCATAGAATAAGTGGACCATGAGTATCAGTGTGAGCTTTTTCTGCTCAACGCGGGGACTGCTCAGGTGGCGAACCTGGTTTACATGTTGCGCACTGTTTCTCTCATGCCCTACCCATCAATGGGTGTTGTTGTAAGTCTAACCAGGCCATGTAGCAAATACCCAGGGGCCCTTGCTTCGCGTGATCGATGGGCTTGGGGCAAATTAGCTGAAGTCTTTCTGAAGCTCCACGGGGAGTGCGGAGTGGAGGCCTGTAACTACCCTCATACTCCCCATATGAGCTAAAGTCTAAGGGGACTGGCTCATATATGCCCGCATTATAGCGCCAGGGTTTAGGGCCTAGGGTCCCCAATACAGACACCCAAATACGAGAATCTCTATTACAGGCACCCCCCACACATCTATTCCCCCACTCCCCCTGAAGCATGAGAAAGTGTTCTGTGTCTCGATTTGGCCGTCAGAGCTGATCCTGCACAGGCATTCCAGACCCTTCGCCGGGCGCACAGCTTCAGGGGGATTTCCAAGAATTAGGGGTCCCTTTTGTAGGGTTAGGGTTTCCTATGAAAACGATTCTAAAGTAGAATTTGGAGGGTATATGGGTTGTTTCCTGAATTATGGCCCCTTTTGGCTACAGATTATATTACGGCACTTATTACTTAGGGGTACCAAAATGGGCCCCTTTTTTTGGGAACTACCCATATGAAGGGGACCTCTGTTCTTGAAAATGCGTACAGGTGAGTGGACCTAGAGGGCCCAAAGCCCCACACCAAGATAGATCTTCATTGAATCATCCTGAGGGGCGAAGGGCCTAGGTATGTTTAGGGTTTAGAGTTTATTGCGTTTGGGGCTGATCCTTAAACAGGAGTTGGGTTGTGGGGTATTGGGCTCTCTGGGGTGGTCTTTGCAATCAGCCCTGCAGCATCTTGCGTGAACACCTTGGCAGGTTCCAAGCTATCCACGAGACCGACGAGGACTTGCGAACGCTAGCAGCTGTAGGCAGGTGGAACATGAAGCGGGAGTTTCCATAAATAGGGTCCCCAATTTAGACGCCAACATACCATAATCTTTTTTGGGGACCTCCCAAAAGGGGCCCCTTTCTTTAAGAAAGCCCCCAGTCGTGAAGCAGCGCAGTAGCAGCAGACGTGTTGTGAAAAAATGACGGACCCGCCTGTCACTTATCTTACCACTGGTTAGCAGGGTATGAAGGAAAGGAAAGGAAAAGGAAACCACCTCGAAGGAGAGTCCAATGGAAGATGAAATGGCAAATGACATGGTGGTTAATAGGGATGAAGTAGAGTTAAATGGACTGGAAAAGAACATGGAAACTACTATACTATTTAGGGCATTTTAAGGGCTATACTATAAGTATCCCATCCTTCTTTCATTGCTAAGCAGACATACGTAAGATACATCCCTACAACATCAAGCGACAGCTGATCTAGTTCAATCATGCCAGCCCACCACTCTAAACCCTAAACCCAAATCCTAAGCCCATAACCTCCTAATCCCCACGCCCTATTCTAACCCCGTAAGCTGCAAGGCCATGTGTACTCCGACTCATCACTACCAGACCCCGGAGCTGACGCAAGCAGCGGAAGCAGACCGAGTTTTGAGAATATCTTCTCCGACGCCTGAGTTGCGCCCTCTGGGTGCTTAAGGGGGAGTGAGGGAGTGGAAAGTGCTATAGGATTTAAGGTTTAGTGTTTAGGGTGGGGGACTAAATATAGGTACCACACTGTAGGGGTATGTATGGAGATTATATAGGGATTATAGGGATCCACTCCCACTTTCCCTTGGGCACCAGCAAGTCCTGGGTCTTCAGTAGGGAAGTCAATTTAGCGAATCGAAATGAGGACCAAAACCCTAAACTCTATGAGTTATCCGGGACTACCAGAAGGATCCATTGCCACACGCCCTGCTGCGCACCAGCTAGCAGGTAGGATGGCCGCTCCGCAGCTACCTGCCTATAGTAAGAGTAGTAGGAATAGTAATAGTAATAGAAAAAGGAACAGAAATTGTAGAAGTCATGGTAAGAGAGTAATAGTAACAGCTTTGCAAAAGAGTCCCACAGTCTCTAGCTCTGTGAGTCTTTGAGACCTGGCATTGCTCTGCGGAGTGTTTGGCTTAATACTTGCACGTGCAAGTTGGACTTTAAGAACTAAAGCGGGTGTGTTGCGAGAGCGTTTCACTTCCATCAATTAGGACAGGGGTTCTGCATGTCGCTCTACTCCTCTGGCTAATGGCCACGGGAATGCAGAGTTCTAAGCCTCGTTGTGGATTTTCTATGTGAGATTACACAAAATCGTAGCACCTGCGTGGGTTTCCGTGCTTCTGCAGAGTGGCTGCGTCTCCACAAAAGATTTTCTGGAGAGGTCCTGGAATCTGAAGCGGCGTGCCTATTTTCAAGATTGGTTGATGCTTCTCTGAAAGGGTCATCAGTTAGTCAATGAATCTTCTGCGTACTGCTTAGCAGGGAATGCAGGAATGAGGCAATGTGGACTAACCTAGGCCCTACTTGTAGGTGATTACATGGGGACTTGTGATTTGTCAGGGATCCATGTCCTCATTCGCTGCTAAGCACCAGGTAGTCTTCCCAAAAAAGCCTTCTGACAGTCGCTGACCTTCATCTTGCGGTTGCCTTCGGCTCAGATGTCCTGAGAAGCGCTGAGTTTCCCAGTCACAATTATATGGAACCTGGGCAGGAAGCAACAATGTGTAGGTGCATGTTGGCAGCCTGAGTGAGCTCCCGCTGTCCCAGCAAAGCACTTTTATGCCTTCCCCAGCTTGTTCTTTGAGCACTTGACCGCTCACCGCCACGAGCGATGGCTTGTGGTAGTAGCCAAAGCGCCGATGCATTCATGTGCCGGATGGACCAGCTATCCCAGAAGCTGAACAGCTGGAGGACTAAAACGGCGCGCTCGGCAACACCCCTGAGGAGTGACAGCCAAAAGCCGTTGGCCTCTCGCCCAGAACGGGAGCAAGACGAGAATTACCGGTCCAGAGCAGAGAGCTCCCCGAAGCATTCCCGGCCAAGCTCCCCGAGCCACAGGGGGTCGTCGCGGCCGCGCGATAGGTCTGACTGGATCCCTGTAACAAGATACTCTGAGAAACAGGATCGCGAGGCTTCCTCGCCCAAGGGAAGGGCTTCGGGCTCGCATTCTCCCAGCAGAAGGGGCGCCATTGCCATCCTCTCCACCTACGATCGTGCGAACAAGGTGGGGGCAAACGCCACGGAGTGGATATCAACCCAGAGCCATGCTGTAGCCCACGAAGGTGCGAGCTCCAAGAAGTCAGCACCGGAGTTTGAGAGCATGCCGTCCAAAGAGTTCAGGGCAGGAAGTCCAGCCCGTGCAGTCCACAGCGACGCGAGACATCAGTTGGTTAAGGCAGAATGGCAGCGCAGTCGAAACAAGCTTATGGCATTGAGTCCCTCGCGGCGGGGGTCCACAAGCCCCAAAGCTGTTGACCGATCTCCAGCACCTTCCCTGAGTCCAGCCTCGAGGCTCTCACGTCGTTCCATGGGGGACCAGCTGTCTCCAGAGAACAACCCCTTCCAGATGCCGGAGGAGGGACGGGACCGATTGCGGGAGAGGCCGGTGCAGCAGCTTTCCTCCTCGCGCCAGGCGTGGCAGCGACAAGATGGCCCCGCGTCGCCTACAGCCTTCAATGCCCGCGTGGAAGCACTGCAGCAGAGGGTCCAGAATGTTGTGGAGCCTCGTCCTTACGTTCAGGACTTGCGGTTGCAGCTGTACAATTCAGTATGAGGGTCCGGTACGTCTGTACACTTCTGCAGGAGCCTCCTGCACGCCAACTTTCAGGTTTTCGAGCTCCCAGCAAGACCTTGCGCGAGGCCGGAGGATTAAACAAATGCGAGCTCCAAACCTCTGCAGTTCGCAGCTTGATGTTGCTTGTGTCAGGTCTCTCCATTCCGCTCTTCTGTTCCTAGCTTTGGCAGCGTTTCGCCAGAGCTGCCCGGGCAGCAACAAAGGACGACCGAGAGCAGCAGAGGCATGAAATGCTGAAGCTTTCCGACTGTCACAACCAAGGCAGGATAGGCCGAGCTTCATTGCGGATCCCAAGCTGATGGCGTCGCCGGGCACAGCACATTCGGACGAGACATTGGCCAGCAGAGTAGGCCCAGCGATGTGATGAAAGAATGATCGGAGCTTCTGCCTCCATGTGAATAGGGGGGGGGGTGCTAACTAGATTCACTAGATAGTCCCCATTCTAGAGCTAGATTATATCCTCGTTTGGGTACGATATTCTCATATAAAGAGCAATAAGCTTATAGTCTTGCTTGGTTTAGGCCACCAGTACGCGGCTGCTCATGTTGACTGCAGGACAGCTTGAAGAATCCCTGGGCCGCATCGATGCCTGACTGCAAGCCGACATGCCCAGGCATGAGTTACAATGCAACCCCCCACAAACGTACCCCCCCAGGGTTTTTAAGGAGCTAATAAGGACTATATGAAGCTTAATAAGGCCCAATAGGGTTCTAAATTTGGGGCGGGGGGGGTACATGTCTAACTCCTAACGCCTAGGCAAGAAATCTATGAGATGTAGATGTGCCCAGGTGCTTCTCGACAAAATGAGGACACCCACAATGCCGTATAACCCGTTATATCTCCCCATTGGTCCTCAAGGGTACCCTAATTGTGGGAAAGCTCCATAGGGGAGTTTCCATAGAAACGGCGGTCCCTGATTTTAGGACATTCCCTTACAACCAGAAGACCGGGAGAGGTAGACGTCACTCCTAAACGCTAAACGAAAGAGCCTGAAACCTACCTCAACCACCCTAAACCCTAAACCCAACACCAAAAAACTCTAAACCCTAAACCAAAGTCCCCCAGCCAACAACTCTATAAACCTAAAGTCAGAAACTCCAAACCCTAAACCCTAAAACCTTAAATCTTAAACCCACAATCCTAAACCTTGAATCCTAAACCCTAAATCCTCAAGATCACCCCCAAGTGAGTAGTATTTTATTTGGGGATACTATGGTACCCACTATAGAGTAAGATTCTATCCTCCTTTTGGGGTATAGTGTTTTATATAAGGAATATTATCTTACTAGGTTCAACCCCCTAAACCCTAAACCCACACTACTCAAGTGGAGCTGAGGAGATGATGCTCCAGCAGGCAGGCGTCCAAGATTGGGATCTCCCCTTTAGGGTTTGGGACTTAGGGTCTGCGGTTTAGGGGTTATGTTGCGGGCCCCCCACTACCCCATATTCCCTACATAAAGCCAGATTTCATATCTTGTGGGGGGGTGGGGGGGGGCGCTTAGATATTTCGGGGTCCCGTATGGTCCAAATGAGTTGATTGGTACTTAAAAGACCCCAGATCTCTAAACCCTAATCCCTAAACCCTAAACCCTAATCCCTAAACCCTAAACCCTAATCCCTAAACCTGTGAAAAAAAAAACCCTCTGAGAAGAACCCAGGTTCTGCAGAGCATGGCCGTCTCTGACGGCCGCAGGGTCAACATGCCGGCTGCCATGGAGCAAGACTCAGGCTAGGACGGTTTAGGGTTTAGGGTTTAGGTTAGAAATTTAGGGTTGAGGGTTTAGGGTTTGCTGGAAGTTGTTTGTATTGAAATCCTACCAGGAACATACAATCTTTTTTGTTCTATAATTTACAACCCTAAACCCTAAACCCTCAACCTCAAAGAGGGACCAGTGATGGGTTGGCTGCAATTGTGCTGCTTCTGGAGTACACACGTTGCAGACTGCTTATGAGCTGTACTTGTGATCATTTACGTATCGTCGAAGGCTGTGAGTCTTGGGTTCTACTTAGAAATTCTAAGCTTCAGGACTTAGATGGAAATCCTAAAGCTTCAAGCCATAAACTCTAAACCCCAAACTCTACACCCAACCCCCCTCGCGTGCGCGGCCTCGCCCGAGCTGGACAGGTGGACACAGCCCACATGGGCAGGCTCTCCTGCCGTCGAGGCAGGAAATCGTTGAGGGTCTTTTGGTATGATATACACAGATGCGCATGCTGCATATGTAAAAGGATGATTTCTACATGTATACATACATATATGCACGTACATGTTTGCACGTACATGTTTGCACATACTTACATGAATGTATGTAGCAACATGTGAATGTTTGCAATGTGTGCATGTATACACAGAAGCAAGTATGTTTGCGCGTGTACTGACATGTATGTCCACCTGCCACAAACCTTTTACGGAATGAACATATGTTTCCGCAGAATTGTCTTCTGTAATGCTGAGATCCAAGATGCGATGGGGCATCTTCCTTGTTTCTTGGGTAGAAATATCTCGTGTCATAAATCTCGGAACTCCAGTCTGTAATTATCTTCCTGTTCAGGTCGTTTTTACTTCCAGACTTGAACATGCCCACGAGCCTCCAAGTACCGTTTCATCAACAAGCCTAGGCAGCTGCCTCGGATGCCTTCGCGAAGTTCGTCCAAGGCTCTCTCCACCACATCCCCCGCAACTGGACAGGAAGGTTAGTCAAAACTCTCCACGTTTGGGTGTTTTTGGAATCAAGATCCTGGCGCCTTGTAGCTGACCTAGTGTTGACAAACATCCAGAGGGACGCACACATAAATTGGATACTGCCCGCGCTCATTACCAGTTGGATAGCATCTATAATAGCTCGTATATAGAAGGCCCTGTGTATTGATCGTATCAGAGGCTTATATTGGGTGGGGACAGTGGGGGCAGTGCCCAATGAGTGTTTTCAACCGGTCCTGCTGAATGGGCTTGCGGATTGTGGAAATTGGGTTTCTTTTCCACAGGAATTGCTGAACATGACCCTTTTCTGTCATGTCAGGGGCAAGACATGAGAACATAAGTCACTCTCCCTCTAGTAGTTTTTTTTACAAATGTCCGGACAGCCTGATGATAAATATGCGCTTTCTTCTAGTCTACCATGGCTTTAGATTCTGAGGCGGCTGAGTCAACGCTCCTGCCTCAGAGGGTCTGTATGGACACGGTGGGTGCAGCTCAGCAATGGTTTCATGAATGGAGCAAATCTTGCACCAAAGAGGGCCCGCAAAGAATATTGTTTTTGCCATCATTGATGCCGTATAGGGTGGTGCAAGATTTCCCCCATCCACAGTCCTTAACTTATGGTGACAAGAGGATTTTTGCAACCCT
The DNA here is from genome assembly GCA_905231905.1 of Symbiodinium pilosum. Taxonomy (NCBI): domain Eukaryota; class Dinophyceae; order Suessiales; family Symbiodiniaceae; genus Symbiodinium; species Symbiodinium pilosum. Next base: position 108,165 of record CAJNIZ010040335.1, read on the forward strand.
GATCTCCAAACTTATTCGGAACCCAGAACTATCCTATGCTTCTAACTTCTAACCAGGTCCTAGCCTGGGGGCTGGGATTACCAATATCTTGCTGGGGGTTAGTAGGGAGCAAGGGTATAATCCCTTTTTAAACCTTGTATAATATATTATCTTCCCGTATTCCGTACTAACTCCCAGTAAGATACACTCCTGTCATATAAGTAGCATCCCATCACGCAGGTCGGGCACGGCCGCTTGGCTGCAACTCTTGCAGCGGTGAACTGCGACTGGAGGACGACGATTTCCCTAAACCCTATCCTAGGGCTCTCGGACCCTCATCATGGGATCCCAACCTTAGCCCCCAAAGCCCAAACCTGGCCCCAGAAAGCCCAGAGTAGTCGAAGGAGCCTTAGATTAAACCCTAAACCCTAAACCTGTGCGAGGGGGAGGGGGCAATGCAACATGAAGACTGTCGATGCTGCATGGTATCATCTACTGGGTCATTCCCCCACCCAGTAACTGTCCTTAAAGGGGGCTTCATTAAGGGGCTAGTAGAACTGATATTACCCATTGTGGTAAAAGAAACTGTAAGGGGGAAATCACCCAAGGTATTATGGGCTGATGCTAAGGCGAAACCCCATCATATAGTAGTTTCCACCTAATTTTCCATTATCCCTATATAACCCATTATACCACCAATATACTGTAGTAGTTTCCATGTTCTTGTCCATCATCCCCATAAAGCCTTAACCCCTTTCTTCACATGTCGGGTTTCACGAGCCACGGTCTTGTAAATCGACAACGTGGCAGCAGCCCAGCAAGACTGGGTTGCTGTCAAGGAACTTAAATTTTGTCACTTATTTTGGGGAAAGTGAATTAAATATTATATATACCTTGGATACTGCCCCCACTCCGTAACAGATGGATAATAGTTATATTATGCTTATATATAGCCCTTAATAGGACCCCTAATATAAATTGTTACTGGGTGGGAGCAGTACCCAATACATACCCAGTATGGTAACTTAATTTAAGTTCCTTAACAGCAGCCCAGAAGAGTCGGCCCGAGGTTGCACTTGACCGAAAGCCGCGGACTCAGAAGGGAATGAAAAGGAAGCTGGGAACTATGGGCGAAATTTAACATAATCCCTTCGTCCTAATAGTGGAGGGGGGGGGGGTTCTTGCAAAGAGTTAAAGGGATCTACTGAAAATCAATTGGGAATCTAACTGGAATCTAGCTGGGATCTACTCTAGGATCTATTAGGGACCTCTCATATTCCCATTATACAACTATTACAGGGTTGGGGGTCCACCGACACCCTAAAACCCTAAACCTTAAACCCTAATATAAGGTATACTCGAAGCTTAAAGATAGGGCAGGCCCCCAGTGATATCCGAGGCCGGAAACCGTCAAGTTATGTCATCAGATTATATCTTGTATCCCGCTAAAGTTGTTATGATAGATAATACTCGTCGCAACAAATAAGTAAACATACGTATATGTATATACATATATATGTATACATATAAGGCGCCATACACACACATATACATATATGTACTTATCTATAGGCGATATCAGAACTTGAAGAGACTCGCTCCGGGTTGAGAAATAGCCAGTCGCTTACCACGGATTAATCAGATGCACAAGAGAGTGGACAGTTGGGAACTCCCAAAGAGCAAACCTCAACCCCATAAACCCTATAAACCCTAGCCCTAAACCAAGAGCCTAAACCCCTAAACCCTAAACTCCTAAACCCCTTGAACCCCTAAACCCCTAAACCCTAAACCCTATATGGTAGTTTCCATATTCTTTTCCATAATCCCTATAAAACCCCTATATAACCCCTATAAAACCCCTATATAGCCCCATATATATCCCTATAAAACCCCTATAAAACCCCTATATAACCCCTATAGAACCCTATAAAACCCCTATAATGACTCTGGCCTCCAAAGGCCCTCCGGGCGATCGCGAGCTGTTGCCACCCCTGATGCCGCAGCAGGTGCTTCCACGGCACTCAGTGATGCAGGCCATGGGCATTCTTCATGGAGTCTTGCACCAATCTAGGGTTCAGGGTATATAGGATATATAGGGTTAAGGGTATATAGAGCTTAGGGTTTAAGGTATACATGTGTCGTGCCTAAAGGATTTTTGGCATTGGGGTACTTAGCCGTAAGCATTTGAGGTTACAGTGTTTTCCTCCATCCGCAGCACACACTACAACTGCCGGGGCTGGTTTGCGATGAGGTTGGTCAGTTTCCTTGTTATGCCTCTCCCTAAGCCCTAAATCCCTAAACCCCAAACCCCTAAACCTTAAACCCTAAACCCTAACCTCTCCCCACCTTCCCTCCCCCATGTCCAGAGTCACTTCCTGGCCACCCCATACATGTTTTATGAGGTTTTGGGTTGCGGGTGGAATCCGATGCTTCGTTAGTCATACCTACGTACTGCCTGTTATTACCTCGCGCCACGCACACTGGCTTGTCATGAAGATGAGATGGAGCAGCCCCCGCTATGGCAGTCAATTTGATTTGCCATGGGATGTTTCAGGACTGTAGGAGCGGACCACCATGTGAAGACACCTGCAGAAGGAGCCAGAAGCCAATTTGCCGGGGCCGACAGACAAGCCCAATAAGATTGCCACTTGTCCAGTCCACATGAGTTGGCCAGCGGTTTCATGAGACTTGGAATTACAAGAGAACCGGAATGGCCCATAATGACCCGCAATAGCTGCAGCAGGATCGTGTGTTCATTGCGTTGCTTGCCAGAAGGTACTGCATCAATGTACTTTACTATGTCTAGGGTCCCATCGTGTTTTTGGGGGACCTACAGGTGCTAATTGCAAGATATCAGGCTACATGAGGGTTCCTTGCGTTTGTGCAAGCTCCTACATTTGGGCAGTTGGGGAGGCTTGGAAGATGAGTCCAACAACAGCAAGGCAGAGGAGCATCAGAGTGCGCAGGACCCTGTGCACACTTCGTAACACTTAGTCATAATGTTGCTTGTAGCATTGGCATCTCAATTAGCAGTCGTTTTAGTACTTCTCTCAGTGTCAGAGTTAGTATGAAGTACCCATATTGCTGTGGCTGTGAGAATTGGTGTTCGTAATAGTGTCAGGTTTAGTTTTCGTATCCGTGTTCAGGAGGAGTGAAGAGTGTCTGCAAGTCGGGGTGATGGAAAAGAACGTGGAAACTACCATATAGCATTTTGGTGTTCTATAGGGACAATGGAAAGAAAATGGAAAGTACGCCCTGACAGAATCCTATGCGAAGCAGAACTTCGGGGAGGTTTTACGCAACTACCCTTTGAGGTGTCACGGTCTGGTCCGCTGAGAGGTTTTCAGAAGCTTTTGAGGTGTCACGGTCTGGTCCGCTGAGAGGCCTTCAGAGGCTTGAAGGTGTCACTTTCTGGTCCGCTGAGAGGCGTTCAGAAGCTTTTGAAGGTGTCACGGTCTGGTCCGCTGAGAGGCTTTCAGAAGCTTGAATGTGTCAGGGTCTAGAATTCCCCCCGCCGCCTGGCTTGCTGCAACATCTTTCCCTAGAAACATGCAGGACCGCAGGCGCAAGGCCTCGAAGGATGATGTGGTGCACCCAGCAGAGAATTTCTCAAAGTCATGCCTCTATATATATATATGTACACATATATATATATATACATATTCATCTAAGTATTTATTTATTTATTGATTTATTTATATCTGCATATATATATATATATAAAATCACTATGAGGTCCCCAGAATGGTGTTTCCTGTTTAGGGCTCAGGAAGGCTGCGCTCCTTAAGCCCTGGGCACGCATCGTTTGAACACATCAGGCGAGTAGAGATGCAGGACCTTGACTTGTCGCAGATGAGGGTACCAGCAGCAACAGCATGACTTCAGACAAATGGCGGTGACATTTTCGATGTCGCCGGCAGACTTTCTACCCCATAGCCACCGCCAATTTTTTTAAATTGAGCAGCAAATCCTTTACTTGAGACCAATGCATGCTTGAGGATCGCCCTTTCTCGCTGCAAGTCTTTTCATTGTGGGTTGTTAAAATTTTGCTGCCTCTTCGGATCCAACAAATATTATGGCTTCGGAAATTGAAAAATTAGGCTATCCTCATAGAGCGACCACGATCTCTGATGACTCCCCATACTGACCCTAATTATAGTAACCCCGGTGTCCGTTTCATTCTTTCATTCTTTTGATTTGATCCTCCATTATTGGCCTGGGCAATATACCTAAACCCTACAACCCATAGTCCCTAAACCCTAAAAGTATTTTCCATGTTCTTTTCCGGTATCGCTTATCACCCTATGAAATCCTTTCGGGGGATACTAGGAAACAATTCTGCAAGGCCCCACGTACCTCATACAGTGGGAATTATGGTGCAACCCTAAATCTACACCTTAAACAGTATAAATCCCCCACCCCGCCCATAATGCATTCTGTCGAGGATGCCCCGGCAGCTCGCAGGGGCTTTTTCAAGTGGCCCCTGGTGCGACCCCTACATCATGTGAACTATGGGCATTATAGGGATTATATAGGGGACTACTGTAGGGGTTATTAAGGGGGATACTGGGAGTTCAGACTGTAGCTCATGTAGGGCTTTATTGTTGTTTATCTGGCCTGTGGTTAGCTGGCAATGAAGGAAGGGAAACGAACATGGAAACGAGTATGATGGGTTATATAGGGGCTACTATAATGATCCATTGCTTCATTCCTAGCTAGCCAAAGGTAAATTTTGGTGTGTGTGTGTGTATATACAGCGTTTATTGGGAATAGTATTGGTGAGTCTATATATTCGGGGTCCAGTTTGACATGGGGGTCCATAGCGAACAGCCACGGGTGACATCATTGAAGGCGGAGGATGCTGATTGTGATCAAGATAGACCCTTTAATTCAAGAAGGCAATAAGAGGATTCAGCCTCCTTCTGCAGCAAGTTGAGCGGTTGCATCATGAGGCCTGAAGACGCTAGTAAGGATTCTGATTCCCCAACGCCTCTGCCCTCATCGCTAAACCCTTGCGTCGTCATCTGACGTGCATGATTCTGCATGATTCCTACATGCTTACACCCTGAATTCTAGATGGCAGTTTGCATAGGTAGGGGGGCTCCTAATCTAGACCCCAACATTTCATATTTCTTCTATTATAGGGAGCCCCAAAGAGGTACCCCTAATTCTGGGTGAAAATCCCAGATCCTCAGCCCTGCACCTTGTACACTGCCGAGGACATTGCCGAGGCACGTCAAGAGCTTGGATTACCGAAGACAAAGCGCTCGCAGGCTGCCGATGTGGTGGGTTGGGGGGTTTGGTGGGTTTGGGCGGGTTGGGGTTGAGGGGGGTTGAGGGTTTAGGGTT